>JACXGJ010000679.1:0-110881 GCA_016801105.1 Esox niger
TGATGGTTACTGGCTTTCCTATCTGAACTGAACCAGTTCCTAATTTTAAGGCAAAGGAGTTAAATGTTCTGCAATGGCCAAGTCAGTGACCTGATCTCAACCAGATTGAGCATGTATTTCACATTCTGAATATAGAACCTAAGGCAGAAAAACTCACAAACAAACAACAACTGGAGACAGCTGCAGTAAATACCTGGCAAAGCATCACAAATGAGGAAACCCAGCGTTTCCTCCTTGAATTTTGTTCAACCCTTTGAATTATAGCTGAAAGTCTGCACTTCAATTGCATCTCTGTTGTTTCATTTTAAATCGATTATGGTGGCGTACAGGTTATGATCAAATGTAAATCTCAAAGAACACATGTTATGGTTACAAAAGTTTCTATATGGTAATTTGACAGAAAATAATATCTAAGTAATATCAAAATATTTTTATGCTTCAGATTCCTGGAGTGAAGAACAAGTGTAGTTACATTTAAATGTATCCTTGTCTTTTTTTTTTTTTTAAAGTAAATTAGCATGTTACTGTTTATTAGAAGACACAAAAAATATATTGCCAAAGTTACTAAGGGAAATATATATAGCTTATAGGGTCTATGGCATCAGCTGTGGGAGATCACAGTCATTTGAAATAACAGGTGTTTTTCAGCATGGTTTTACCAAACTATGTGGACACCCCTACTAATTACTGAGTTTAGCACACAGCCATGAAATCTCCATACACTCCATAAATATTGGCAGTACAATGGGTGTTACTGAGAAGCTCAGTGACTTTAAATGTGGCGCTGTCACAGGATGCCATATTTACCACAAGTCAGTTTGTGAAATTTCCCTCTTACTCGATCTGCCCCAGTCAACTGTAAGTGCTGTAGTTCTGAAGTGGAAGTATCTAGGAGAAACAACAGCCCAGTCATGAAGTGGGAGACCACGCAAACTCACCGAGGGGCCACCGAGTGCTGAAGCACATAGCATGTAAAGATAGTTCTTCATCTGTTGTATCACTCACCACTGAGATCCAAACTGCCTCTGGAAGCAACATAATCACAAGAACTGTGCATCAGGAGCGTCACAAATTGGCTTTCCATGGCTGAGCAACTGTACGCAAGGCTGAATGTGCATGAATTCCCTCAGACACACCAAAATCTTGTGCAAAGCCTTCCCAGAAGAGTGGTGGCTGTTATAGTTGCAAAGGTGGGGCCAACTCTGTATTAATACTCATGGTTTTGGAATGGGATGTCCAACAATGTCTTATAGGTGTGGTGTCTCATACAGGCTCATATAGGTGTCCATATACTTTTGGCCGTACAGTGTACTTGCCTCGAAGCTAACAGAGAAGACATTTAGCTAAGTGGGCAGACAGCTTTTTATCCTTTTGTAGTTAGGGGTAGTTTTGAAAATCCTGCCACATCCTACAAGTACTGCAGCTGACGTAATGGATCTTAGCACCGGCAGGGCATGCGGAGACATTTAACATGATTTGATTTGAGGGATTTATTCGGACATGCAAGAAAGCAAGTCTTTCAGGCATTCATTTTATGTTAACCTTTTCATATGTTGTTCCTGATGATCTAGGTCTAGGGCAAACAAGGTTTTACCAGAAACATAATGACATGAATAGAACATAATAGAATATATTCTATTCATGTCATTATGTGGCTGTTAATGATCTAGGACCAGTTAGTCGAGTTTGGGCGAGAAGAAAATAAACCGAAAACTCAACTCAGGAACATTCCTAAAGAAACACGCACACACACAAACACAGAGACAGACACTCGGTAAAGGTGTCATGTTTTCAATGAGCAATTCCTGAGAAACTGTTGTTGTCCTGTATTTATAGCATGGGCTTTTTACAAGAGTTACGTTAACTTTCAACTTACAATCTCTCTGTGACAAGACAAGCTAGATAAGAGATCTAACAGGAATTGTCTATGGGATCAGATGAATCGGTGAGTCATTACTATGGTCAAAATATGGCACTTTATTGAAACGAATGTATTTGTGTCAATGGTTAAGATAACTTTTATACTAAACGTTTTTTTATGTTTTGAAGTAATAAGACTTTTGGATTAGTGGCTCATAAAATCTTCCTGCTAATTATTATAAAGTGTCAATGTGTTTAAACAAACAACAATGCACTGGATCTTTACTTTCTGTAAACACATTTCAAAGCTCATTGTAAAGAGGAATATTGGGAACATATATTGGGTATGTGGTTTTGAGACATGCCGCAAATTCACGGTTAACACATCAATGTGTTCATCCTGCAGTTCATAGCCTGGTTGTCTCCTATTCCTTCTATTCTACCAGGTTGGAACCTTAAGGTTTGAAGGTTGACATTTTTGGCAAAGTAAGTTGTTTACAGAAAGTTGCTATTGTAGTGGACCTTAATTTCAGAGAATATCTCTGATATTCTCCTTGAAAATGAATTTACAAAACTGTTCCATTTGCGCAAACCTTTTTCAAAATATTGTAAGTTTCCATATGCAATCCAGTAAGTCAATGCTGGCATGTCAATGTAAGTAATGTGAACAGATGTAGTTATTGAGTTATGAAAGAGGAAGGTGTAAAATACTAGAATGTCCTTCATCTTATCCTTTATCAGTCCATTTCCTTGATCATTAATACCCTTTGCAATTGTGTTGATAGGACGCACCATTTTTTTTTTTAACAATATCCGTGTATTTAGCTTTGTGGTTAAAAACCAATGAACCAAGCAAAAGTAGTTAAAGGCCATTTGGACTTTCATACCTGTTTTTGTCTCGTTTTATGTATCCCAATACAACAATATTTATCGTAGTTTTTTAGGAAAATGAGTAATAATAGAGAATTTTGTGAATTTAAATAGGAATAGAAGTGTCCTAGAGGGTCCACTAGAGGGCAGTGCAAATTGACTCAGCACCGTCCAGGGTGGCAGTGTAGGATGTTGGACAGGACTGGCCTCTTACAACCCCTTGTGGTAGGTTGGGCATCTGCCCCCCCAAGAGCAGACAGGAATGAATGTTACAATTGCCGTTAATGGAATCCATCAATGCAAATGTATGTCTATTCTGAGACTGGGCTTCCTCTCTTCCTTCCCCGTCTCCATTGCCCTCCTTTATCTTCTCTATCCCCCCTCCCTCGGTCATTGATCCCTCTAGTCCTCCATTTAGACCTTTTTCTTGTTTTTTCTTCTCTCAGTGGTCTGTGTTTAACTCAGTGTATTTGCATAGCAGGCAGACCGACTTTACATCATAAAATAATTGCACCCCCGTATGTTCACATAAAGTCTGCATCCTAAATTGCCCTGTATGCTCTACCAAATCCATTCATTTTGATGTGGGCCACTGTTCAGATAACAGTGGTAGTTAGCATGCTGACATGCAAGCTCGTAGCTATTTGCATAAGCCCCACAATCATTTCTAGAGAACTGTGGCCATTTATAAGAATTTCGTAGTTAGCATACTCCTATATCACCTATCAATGCATTATGAGGTATATTTCCGTAATATTTGCCAGTTGTTACATCTTCCAAGTGTATTCCTTCGATTTTACAGCAAAGCAAGTGGCAGACTGCAGTTTTGTTGTTATTGAAAGAGTGAGACTGTAAATCATGGATGCAAAGTCATATAGCTGTGGGTTGATGTGGTGTTTAACCTTCAAGGGCTCATAATCAGTTTGGATGTTGGGCTTCAAATCAATCGAACAGATAAATAATAAAAGGGAGAGAGAAAAAGGGTAGAGCAGATGAGCAGGAAAACTGAGAAAGGTCATAAATGAATATAGGAAAATGAGGCCAACGCATCTGAGCGTCACAGAGACAGACGGGAGAGACAGAGAGCAGCACTCAGCATGACTTGAAAAACAAGGTACGCCACTGTTTTCAATGAGTAACAGTCGCTCATGTTCTGATCTTTGTATTGAAGTATGTAAACTTGTTTGCTATCTTGCATAGCCACAGCTTCCAAGTTTTCATAGAGATCTATGAATTCAAGCTTTAAAAGAATAGCTTTACAAAGGACAGTGTAAACCTGGACTATGCTTACCTTAAATGCATGAGCTTAAATTTTTTGGAAAAACGTTTTATGTGGTTTTAAAGCTTTGGTCCATTGTCTGGGTTTTGAAAGTTTTTGGAAAAATTTGACTGTGATAAAAACGACAGGAAGGTGTGAATATTTACAGTTAGGTCCAGAAATATTTGGACACTGACACAATTTTCATAACTTTGTCTCTGTGCGCCACCACAATGGATTTCACTTGCAACAACTGAGATTCCGTTTAAGTGCAGACTTTAAGCATTGATTCAAGGGGTTGAACATATTGTATTTATAACTTGTAGGAATTGCAATCATTTTCATACACAGTACCCTTTTTTCAGGGGCTCAAATGCAATTGGACAAATTAACACAATCATAAAGAATCCTTTGCAGGCCATGACTGCTCAATTCTGAAAGGCAAGGACAACGCTAGGTTTCCTCATTTGTGATGCTTTGCCAGGCCTTTACTGCAGCTGTCTTCAGTTGTTTTGTTCGTGAGTCATTCAGCCTTACGTTTTTCTTCAGCATGTAAAATGCATGCTCTATCGAGTTGAGATCAGGTGTTTGCAGAATATTCAAATACTTTGCCATAAAAAGCTCCTGGGGTGAATTTGCAACATGTTTTGGGTCATTGTCCATCTGTAAAGCGAAGCAACGTCCAATCAATTTTGTTGACTTTTGCTGAAACTGAGCAGATAATATATTCCTATACACTTCAGACTTCATCTGGCTGCTTCTGTCTTCTATAACATCAATAAACACTAGTGACCCCGTGCCATTGGAAGCCATGCATGCCCATGCCATCACACTGCGTCCACCATGTTTCACAGGTGAAGTGGTATGCTTCAAATCATGAGCCGTTCCAAGTCTTCTCAATACTTTTTGGTACATTTTGGTGCAGGTTGATCTTAGTTTCATCTGTCCAAAGAATGCTGTTGCAGAACTGGACTGGCTATTTAGATGTTTTTTGGCAAATCTGGTCTTTCTATTTTTGAGGCTCATGAATATTTTGCACCTTGTGGTGAACCCTTTGTATTTGCTCTCGTGAAGTCTTCTCTTTATGGTTGACTTGGTTAATGGTATGTCTACATCCTGGAGAGTGTTCTTCAAATGTTTGAATGTTGTGAAGAGGTTTTCTCTAGCATGGAAAGGATCCTAAACTCATCCACCACTTTTGTCTCCCATGGACATCCAAGCAGAGTTTACCAGTGTATTTTCTCAGAATGTCCCAAACTGTTGATTTGGCCACTTCTTACTCTCTCTGATGGATTTTTTTTTTGCTGCCTAAGGATGACCTGTTTCCCTTGGATTATTTTGGTAAACAGACAAAATAACAAAACTTGTGTCAGTGTCCAATAATTTCCGTACCTAACTGTATTTATTGAAAGTTGGAAAATGCTGTCTTTTGTTTGTGGCACGTATTTTTTTTCCTGACTATGTAGACTATATCACCCCCTTGGGCAGTAAACCAGTTGGGGTTTTCATGATTCTCTCCAATTTTCACTTGATGAAAAAGTCAGTTATTGTCACCATTGTTGATGATTATTGTATCAATGTCATTCCTTGAAAGAAAGAAAAACAAATGTTTTTGTGCCATGAAAGAAAATAGCAATTGCTCAATTCTTATGACTATTCCAAGTAGTAAGTTAGATACTAGTAGCCCTATTACTGGCTAATAAGCTGTCAAAAACGCCAGTGGTGGAGTCTAATTACATAAGAAACATTCATCACTTTAACACAATGCTTATTTGTGTCTAGAAAAATATTCAATATTACCGTGATGTCAATGCGTGACAAAATCAGAAGTCGAGATGTTATACGGACACTCATCAAATGTGTACCACAATGGTGTAGTGGTTAAAGACACAGCCACTAAATTAAGACTTGGGTTTGAATCCAGTAAGTGCAACATCATTTGTGCTTTTTATTGCAGGTGGGCTTAACTAGGCTTGCCTGTTCCTTTTCTGGTTAAAATGTATTTAAAATTCTCATATGTGTAATGAAAGTGTCAGAGACAAAGAGACAGAGACAGAGAAAGAAGAATGTCAGAATAATTACTAGGGGTGCGTCGCTAACCTGTCATTAACAAAGAGAGATACAGGGAGCATCACACCAGCCGTTTCACCCACATATCGTTCACATATTATGTTAATAGCATTAGCTTAACCTTCTTGGATTGGCAGATGGGAGGGATATACTATTTTATTGGTACAAAAAGCCAGACAAATTGAAGCACTGATAAAGTATTTACATTTTAAATTAATATTCCATAAACACAACCATGTATCTCAGGAGCTAGTATTGAATGTCTGCTGATCTTTGACCTGTTTAGCATTTTCCCTACTTAGGGTTAGGGTTGACCTTGAGGTGAAGGGAAAAAATATCTGTAACAGATTTGTAACTATGGAAAACCAATCCCACCATCATTCATCATTGCAAATAAGGAAACACCTGCTGGGCATCCAGCAAAACCTGTTTAAACAATGGGGAAATAACTGACCGTGAAAATACAGCTCTGAAAAAAATAAAGAGCTGTATGTCCTCAAAACTGCCATTAAAAAGATAAAGAGAATTGTCAAACTAATAGCCTACTTATTTAAGTGCTTATTTTGAAAAGAGTAAGAATGTGTTTATGACAGTAGTTGTTACACTTAAAGTTAATTTTAGCATCACATTCAGTGCAATTTTGACTCATAGTGCCAACACCTAAATGCCATATACTTATTTCTATAATGGCATGGTAACAGCATGGTTCGACTAGCAGAATGGTTAATGTAACGTTGAGGATAATGTGTGGTCCTTGAAGACATTTCTTCCTTTTCATTTGGACTACTGTTGCCAAAGGCATACAAACAAATCAGTGCAATGTCTTAGAGCATAAGACGTGCAGCGACCTTACCATGACTCTGTCTCCTGTTTTTCTATCAGAAACGTTTTCCCTGCAACAAGGTTACAGATCAAAGGAAGTTTGAAGCAGCATGCAGGACGATGCCCAGGGATACCTGGTGATTGTGAAAAACTGAACAACAGCTATTAAGAGGACTGGTAGTGGGGCGGCTGAAAGCGTAGGAGGTGAAGGAGACAAGGGTGGAGAAGGAGCCTAAAGCTGAAGGATTTTACCTGTGCAACAGATGGCGCTTTTACCAGAGAATGTGTCGTTGCGGAGGAAGACGATGGTGACATCGACACACGAAGGAAGGACATCACTGGAAAAATAAATGACATCAGAAATCCTGGTGATGACCCCAGGGATGACTTCAATGAGGATTTCAAGAGCCAATCAGTGCTCAGAGACGACTACATAGAGTTGGGTGAGGCTAAAGTAGACCTTGTTCCCAAACCTTTCAAGGCCCAGGCATCTTTGAGAGAATCTCTGAAGGTCATAACTCCTGTGAACACAGGTAACCATGGCACTGAAGTAAAACGAGAGACTGTGAATGACAGAACCAAATTCCACACTAACTCTTATTATGAAAACACCAAACCCAACATGGATACTTTAGAGACTAGCACCAATGTCAACCAGGAACATTCTTCAGACATGAAGAGCAAGGAATTTTCCACTAACAGCACAATCCCGCACAAGGACACGTTTATTAAATGCGCTGCCAGCCCTGATGATGATGACTTCCACAAACATCATGCAGATGATGACTTTAGTGTAAAAACAAATACTTACAATAACAACTCAGACCTCACCAAGGACTTCGTGACAACCCCCTGCAGCCTCAAATATGACAGCAAGACAACCACCTGTGTCCTGTCCCGTGACACTTCCACTTCCACATTGGAAACTGTTGCACCTATTTATCAGTCAGACACTGAGGTTGACAATGATTTGGATGACAGCCCAGACCTCGGGGAGGGAGACCGTGGCGCCTTCAGAAAGCCCTCACAGAACAGATTGGTAGAAGGAATGTGCTGCTGCTACAGAGCTGTGCACAAGGCCTTTCTAAGGTCTGTTTGAATTTTTTTCCTTTATTTACCATTGGGTGTTTTATCAAATTTGTTTTCTGGAGCAGCTGACATTGGTGAGGTTGTCATGTGTGGAGCTTTTGTTCAGTACGGTAAGGAAATAAAAGGGTTGGAAAAGTGGTCAAAAATTGTCATTGATACTTACAGATTCTGCACATTTAAATAACATATTACACATTGAGTAAAAAATTGGAGGTCCCATACTGCAAAAAGCCCCTGCAAAAGTCCTAGATTGCATCTTTAAGGAGGAATATGTATAAGTGAACACAGGGACTGTACACACAGTCTCAGGTGAGGAGTTGTATACACATATTTTTATAAATCCCTTTTTACATCAGCAGCTGTCACAAAGTTCTTATACAGATACCCACCCTAAAACCCCAAAGTAACAACAAGAAATGGATGCACAGTGACTAAGAAAACTCAATATTAGGGACAGAAGCTAGGAAGAAACCTAGCGAGGAGCCAGACTGCGGGGTGGCCAATCCACAGCAGAACAGTATGGAGAGTCCATGACCCTTTAGGCACACATCAACATTATTAATATAACACTTATATTGGTATATGTGATGTGGAATGTTAGCACTGCAATAAATCTGTTCAAAATGTGTTCTTTAAACGTGTATTGAGTAATTGGATGATTCCAGCATGTGTTTATTCTTCGTATTTATGGAAATGGTCCACTGTAATTATTTCACCTTCGATGCTACTGATGCCAGTGTAATGCTGCTTTTCTTGAAATCGACCTGATCTCTTAAGGTGCCTGGAGGAGACGCCAGCCGTGTTGCCTGGTCTGCTGTTGGCCATTGGCTTCTCTGTAGCCATCATCGTCCTCATACCAGCTACAGGGCGGGTGAGAGAGGGCATGGGAGGAGGGTGCCTGGAAGGGAGGGGTTTTGGCGGGGTGGGGGTACCGTAATGTTAACAGGGGTTTGACTCCCTCTGCCTCCCCTGTCAACAGAACATCACCACCCACGTGGGCGCTCTCTCGGTAGTGTGCGTAATGCTGTGCATGAGCACCGCCCTGCTGGTGGCCCTGCCCTGGCTGCCCGTAGTGAGGCGCTGCGGGGGGGCGCTGTCCCTCTTCGTCTGGGGGGCGTTATACATCACGGCGGTGGTCTTCATCTTCACGGGGGGGGCCGTCACCCCGTGGGAACAGGTGAGAGCGGGAACAAGTGGGGTCAGTTTGGGCACTTATATTTGTCCCAAGTCGAACGTGACGGTGTAATATAAGCGGATGTGAACTGGAAATGTGTTTTGTGCACATCCCCTTCTCCATGAGATGGTCTTGGAAAGTGGGAACCCCATATTTTTTTGTTTATTGGCCCAATGCTCTTGTGGTTACACTTCGGTCACATGATCATCCATCTGGTATCTCCTTTGAACTGATAAGGCAGTAACATCATTCCCACTGAGCAAAGGACATTGAAAAGAGGTTGAAAAGACTTTGAAAAGACATCTTTAAAATGATTTTGCTCAGAAGGTTGGTTTAGAGGGCAGTAGCTCATTTGGGGCAAAAGACCATCCCAAATGACTTACTACACAGCTGAACTTCATTTTGATTGGGATTGTTTTTTCATCTACAATGAGGGAAGAAATTATTTGATCCCCTGCTGAGTATGTTTGCCCACAAACTAAAAAATTATCTGTCTACAATTTTAAGGTTTATTTGAACAGTGCGAGACAGAATAAAAACAAAAAAAATCCAGAAAAACGCTTTTCAAAAATGTTATAAATTCATTTGCATTTTAATGAGTGAAAAAAGTATTCGACCCCTCTGCAAAACATGAATTAGTACTTGAGAGCAAAACCCTTGTTGGCTCAGAGGTCAGATGTTTCATGTAGTTGTCCACAAGGTTTGCACAGGTTTCCTGTCCCCCTAGCAGAAAAACATCCCCAAAGCATAATGTTTCCACCTCCATGTTTGACATTGGGGATTGTGTTCTTTGGGTCATAGGCAGCATTCCACCTTCAAACACAGAAAGTTGAGTTGATGACAAAGAGCTTGATTTTGTTCTCATCTGACCACAACACTTTCACCCAGATCTCCTTTGAATCATTCATATGTTCATTGGCAAACTCCAGATGGGCCTGTACATGTGCTTTCTTGAGCAGGGGGACATTGCAGGTGCTGCAGGATTTCAGTCCTTCATGGCGTAGTGTGTAACCAATGAGATTAGGAGCACTCCCTTTAAGACACCTGCGAGCCAGAAATCTTTGTTATTGAGATGGGATCAAAAACTTACTTCCCTCATTAAAATGCAAATCAATTCATAACCTTTTATACACTTGTTTATTTATTTATTTATTTTTTGTTATTTTGTCTCTCACTGTTCAAATAAACCTAATATTAAAATTATAGACATTTCTTTGTCAGTGGGCAAACATACAAAATCAGCAGGGGATCACATACTTTTCCCCTTGTAAATGTGTGTTTTTGGTGTTGTTGTGCAATTTCAATAGGGCTATCACATGACTGGAGTGTACCTTTTATCACTAGGCTGCCCTAAATAGAATGTATGAGGAAAGAACAAGCCATTGTTTGTATTCACAAATCAGATTTGTTCCTGTTCTGGTTATTCCTCAGGTGGCATTCTTCCTCTTCCTGTCTCTTGGGGTGTACACTGTACTGCCTCTGTCGTTAGCCTGGGCTCTGATTGTAGGCATTGGAACCAGCGTGTCACACATAATAATAATCAGCGTCTACGTTCCTGTCACCAGCCCTGACACACCAAACCTGGCTGTTCAGGTAACAGAACCAAGGGGCAGCACATGAGCTTAGCCCTAGAATATGCATTCACATACAGCTGGCATATTGTGTTCCAAAGGACAGACACCATTCACACTATTCCACAGACCCAAATCATATATTTTCTTTCCACATTATATTTCTCCTTAAAAATCTCCTTCACTTAGAAGAAATTGTTCCTGAAAGATGCCTTTTGGGGGTTTTCTTAAATTATTCCTCCAAGAACACCTCAACTAAACGAAGGTTCAGAATTATGGGTTGACTCACAGCAGTTGCTTGAGATACTCCAGTGTTTCTAAGAGCAGAGTAAAGCTTATAGCTCTTCTCTATGCAGTAGCACAAAGAAAAAATAACTGCTAATGAAAACGTAATAGGTAAACTCTTGTTAATGGGTTGCAGAGAACAATTTAATTTTGTATTTAAGCACACACACATACATACACTGACACGTGTCCTTATTCAAATCAGCCAGCGCACAACATACTGTTTTGTAAATTGTTTATTCAACTGTGCTCGGCTCAGTCCTTAATGGCGCTTCTGTTATTTTACTGAACAGTGAAGTGTCATCTCTGTTTTCCACTGTAAACTAAACAGAAATGTCAACATTTAACATATTTACTATTCTGTCACTCATACAGAGAAAATGTCAGTTGTAAAATGTATACATATTAAGCTGGGTGGGACAGCCATGTAACTTGCTTATACCCCACACTTAATGAAGTACCTTTCAGCAACAACAAAGTCAGAACAAAGTCACCCTTCACAGTTGACATGTTCATTGATCAAAATAAAACTTTTTTCCAAGCTTCAACAGGAAGTGCTGTTCTACTGTCAACATGAGTCCCTAATGGTTAATTTGCTCAAAATGTAAATGGGATGCCTAGATATTAGGTAATGTCTTATGTAGCTGAATGTTCAAGTAAAGGACATGGTGTAGAATCCTGCCTCTAACATTTACTAAACTGAATTTAAACAACGGCCCGAGAACACAACCCAGATGTTTTCCCTTGAATGCAGCTTAACTGCTATTCCTTGACTGGGCCCACTTGCCCCCTATCAGGCATTATCAGAGGGAGGATAAAATGGCCCCAGAAAAGCAGCTCTGTGCATTGGAAGAAAACAAGAACAGTTTTTCCGTTTTTTACCATTGTAAATAAGGATGTGTTCTTAATTGACATGCCTGGCTTAAAGGTTAAAGTAAAAATAAACGCAAATGTGCCCTTCCCTCCTCCCTGACAGCTGGTGGCCAACGCTGTGTTGTTTGTGTGTATGAACTGTGTGGGCCTGTTTCACCTGTGGCTGACTGAGCATGCCCGAAGGAAATCCAGTAAGAAGAAAGAGGAGTTCAGCACAGTTCGCTCCCAGAAAGAAGTACAAAAACACCAACAGGTAGACGCATCAATTGAACTTGTTGACTTTGCGTCATATTTACATTCAGTTGGTTCAAATCAACCAAACTGAAGTCCTTATTATCTCCACTCAGCAAAAACGATGGTTCAATCAATCCGTTTAAGGTATTCCTTACATTTTTTGTCATTTAGCTGATGATATTATTCAGACGGAATTGCCAATAGGTTACACAGCCATTCTCAACCCATGACCAGAATGCAAACAGTTGGCTGCTGTAAATCAATCGCATGTGCTTTTAATCAATGATACTCCTCATGCCCCGCCCCTTGGCAACAGGAGCACCTCCTCCTCTCCTTGTTACCACGGTACATTGCCAAGGAGCTGAAGACCGAGATAATCAAGCGACTGTCTGAGAAACAAGAAAAGGGACAGAATTTCCATAGTCTTTACATCCGGCAGCACAAAGATGTCAGGTGAGGAAACGCGTGATTCAGACACCCTGGAAACCTTTCTTAAGTTCCAGGTTTAAGTTGACAGAACTAAAGCTGACCCAGAGTTTGTACTTTGACACAATCATTCGTGACATGTCTTTCATTCTGTAGTATTTTATATGCTGATATCGTGGGGTTTACTCAGCTGGCTAGTTCCTGTTCTCCTGAGGAGCTCGTGGCAGTCCTCAACAAGCTCTTTGGCAGGTTCGATGACATTGCCAAGGTAAGAGTTTCTTATGGCCAATGATTCTTCACCCTTAGCTATGCCTAGGCAGGATTTCCTGTAGAAAGGTTTCAGCTAGTTGGACATTTGCCAAGGACATTTATTTTAAACACAGGTGAATTGGATCCCTTAGAAGTAGTAAAAATGTATTACTGACTCTCTCTGTCCCTGTCGCTTTCTCCTCCCTGCCCTCTCTTCATCCACCCCTCACTATCTCTTCAGAAGAACGAATGTTTGCGTATAAAGATCCTAGGGGACTGTTACTACTGTGTTTCCGGTCTGCCAGAGCCCATCCCAACCCACGCCAAGAACTGTGTTCAGATGGGTCTCGACATGTGCACCGCCATCAAGTCTGTTGGCCATTTTCAGTCAATAAATCTGCTTTATCTCAATCTAGCAGTCATTCAGTATTTGTCAATTGTCAGATCACAAGACCATGGCACTGTAGGGATCCTCATGAACAAATAATAACGTCCTGTTTATCAACTTGCAATACATTTTGTGAAATCCTTTTATCATACAGGTTTTCAAATTAATAAAGGATTAAATGCTCCCATGTTATATTGTAGTAAATGAGAATGTGTGCTTCTTATATGTTAATAATATACTTCAGTTCTATGCTAATTCTTCTAACCATGTCATGTATCCCTGCAGCAAACTACGGGAGGCCACAGGTGTGGAGATCAGCATGAGAGTGGGCGTGCACTCTGGCAATGTTCTCTGTGGCGTGATAGGTCTACAGAAATGGCAATATGACGTCTGGTCACATGACGTGACCTTAGCCAATCATATGGAGTCTGGGGGTTTGCCAGGGTAAGGATAAGCTTACAGGAAAGCATACAGAAAATGATACAGATGTTTCTTTCGTGAGTGCAAAGCTTCAAAAATTATTCTGAAACGTCACATGTAAAACGGTGTGACTGTTAAATACACAAGAAGGAATTAGATCAGATCTATTCTTTACATTTCTATCCACAATTACCCACCACAGGCGTGTTCACATCACAGAGGTGACCCTGAGAAACTTAGATGGGGCGTATCAAGTGGAAGACACTGACGGGGGGAGCAGGGACTCCATGCTAATTGGGAGGAAAACATTTCTGGTCATTGACCCCCATAAGGAACACACCACTACCAAGAAGGACCTGGTGTGTAAAAACTGCATCTTTAAGAGAGCCTGTTCTCGTACCTTAGACATGTATAAAAAAAGGGTTTACATTTGTACAAAAAAGGGTTGTTTGTCCATTTGTTAGTGTGCACCCCTGATGTGTGTGTGTATTCTAGACAAACAACCTGCCGGTCCAATTTCGTAAGCAGCGAGCCTCAGTGAGGATGTCCCAGTACATGCAGGCCTGGAAGACCATTTGCCCTTTTTCTGATCTCAGAAACCCTGAGACAACACCCACCAAGCTGCCGATCTTCCCGAGCCATACCAGAACTAACCAATCGCAGCCGTTTGCAGTGAGTAATGTATCTGTTTCAGTCACCAAATTTAAATTAAGAGGGAGAGAATTGCCTGGACTTGTTTTCAAAATGTTTGCCCTAATGAACATGACCCTGTTAGCACTGTCTAGATTCTCCGTTCATTCAAACATACGTGACTTACTTTCAGAACCACACACACACACACACACACACACACACACACACACACAAAGCTTATGTACCATGCCATTTATCACTCTGTTTGATCTCCTGTCAGTCTTCCTAACTGAATTATACTGTATGAGTTCGTAGTGATCTCTAACTTTGCGGTCCATCTATTTCAGTTGCAGGACACTCTGCCTGCACAAGCCGATATCAGCAGGTAAGGCAGCTTTTTAATTTGGCATTTGTTTCTCACACATTGTTGCAATACTGTAGTTTTAATTAATTCGTCAAAAATGAATCCTCCTCCAGTGGCGGTCCGGTTCTGGACAACACCCTAAGTGGGTCCTTAGATACGATCAGTTCTGTGGGGTGAGTGTTTTTCCACATCTCTGAGAGGTTTGCACTGTGTTGTTTTGAATTGCTGAACGTTTCCTCCTCCATTCTTCTATGACAGGCGGAGAGCAAAGAAGCTGAACTGTCTGACACTGTTATTCAATGATCTAAACCTGGAGAAACAGGTACACTAGGGCTTGGGTGACGCATTTCTTATGTTTGTTTCTCCTGTCTTTTTTATGTTTTCTTTGACATTTTTGCTAGTGTTTCATGATTTATCAGGTATTTTACCATAGCACATTCATCAGGTATGTTACCATAGCACATTTATCAGGTATGTCACCATAGCACATTCATCAGGTATGTTACCATTGCACATTTATCAGGTATTTTACCCTTGCACATTTATCAGGTATTTTACCATAGCACATTCATCAGGCATTTTACCATAGCACATTCATCGGGATTGTTACCATTGCACATTTATCAGGTATGTTACCATAGCACATTTATCGGGTATGTTACCATAGCACATTTATCAGGTGTGTTAGCATGTCCCAATTTACTGAAAATAAAATAATGTCTGATTTATAGAAGTATTCAGATGGTTTGCAATAACACTCAAAAATAAGCTCAGTGTCCTTACAACCTTGAGATGTTTCTAGAATTTAACTGGGGTCCACCAACAGAAGATTCAATTGATTGGACACAGCGGTCTATATAAGGTTCCACACTTTACAGTGCATTTCAGTGCAATAACCAATGTGAGAAAGTAGATATTTCAATGTGTTCTCAATTCATTGGCACACATTTCTAAAAACTTGTTTTTGCTTTGTCATTGTGGTGTTTTGTGTGTAGACTGATGACAAAAAATTATAATTTAATCAGATACAAATTAAGTCAATAACACCACAAAATGTTGAGAAATTGAAGGGGTCTGAATACATTCCAAAAGGGAATTATAAAACATAAAAAGATTAAATTACTTATGTCACTTTTCCAAGGCACTGTAAACTAAATGTTTTCTTTTAGCTGTGAAGTGTACATACTTTGGCCGAGTTTGGTATTATGTTCGGTGTGTCGGATGTCATTGGGTGTTATGACTGTCTTGTTCTAATGTGTGTTTGTTGTGGCTCAGGGTTTTTTTTGTTATGGGGTTGTCTTCGTAATGATGTAGTCTTCTGGTGTTGTCTCTTGTGTGTGTATATTGTAGTTTCATCTCTCAGAGGTCAAAGGTCTACACCGATCTGTAGGCTGCCTGGTTCTCATCTTCGTGTCTCTGTTTACAGTCCAAATGCTTGTCTCCATTAGGTGAGTTACATCACAACTTGCTTGTGAGACATGAATCCCCCCCCACACACCACACACACACACACACACACACACACACACACACACACACACACACACACACACACATACATACACACACACACACACACACACACACACACACACACACAGTCTATATACACACTGTAAATGTACTGTAAATGCAAATGTAAAATGTAAATAAGAATTAAAGAGTATCATAACTTAAACCACAAACAACATCCAGATAAATAAGCATGTTGCTTCCTTCTCTCGCTTTCTCTCTCAGAAACTTTGCCATGGCTGTGTCGTACGGAGTCACCTTTCCTGTTCTAGCACTACTTCTCACGGTGTTCTGCACCCGTTTCCTCAAGGTAATTTTGCAACTGCAAACCAGGGGCCCATTTGAACACAACATGGTGCAAACCGTTGTACATAAGGCATTAAAGTATCAGCCCTTAGTGTCACGCCGAAACTGCCTCGAGATTCCGTGCAAACCTGTAGCTCTGATATTGGGGATTCTGGATCGTGCTCACGGTCAGACAGCTTACGGCCTTCACACACAGGCCTGGCAAGAAACAAAACATCTGAGGTACCACTACTTGTCAGTGGTCTGCAGGCTTTTACCGTGCCCAGTGTTTGGATATCCACTTCCTCTGTATTGTCTGAGTTCTTCGGAACGTAACGTGGATTCAAACAAAGCACTTCCTTGTTTCCAGAAATTGCGCTCCAAAATGCCTCTTAGTGTACAGTGGGTGTCATCGCTGTCGCAGAAAGTGGCCACCAGGGCAGCGCTACGTCTATTACTCGTCTGCCTGTTACTGCTCATCACCCTGCTAATGGCCATACTGAACTTAGTGAGTTTACACACATATACACTCAAATGTATGAATACTCATACAGTACACACACACACACACACACACACACACACACACATTTTAACCCACTGTGTTTTTTGCCACCCAGGTTTTTTTACCTGGAAACAACTGTACCGCCATAAACAGAACAGAACTACAGAACCTCAACCTGTACATAGTCCCTGTAAGTACCTTTCTTAACCAACAAGAAATCAACCCAACATCTAATCAATCAACCAACACACTAACATTCCTGTTTGTGTCTATCTCTCACTGCCTGTGTCTGTCTCCCATACAGTATTACCTGTACTGCTGTATCCTCGCTATGTTAGGTGTGGTGGTGTTTGTGACAATGTGTCTGTCGGCCAAGGTGGTGCTCCTCACCCTGGCTCTAGTGGTCTACCTCGCCCTCTTCCTCTACGTCTACGCTCCTCGCTCCGACTGCTACATGGCCCTGCTCTACAACGACACCAAGTAAGGATCACACGCTCCCCAATCACCAACTTTATAAGGGCCATTTTGACTGGCTGATTTGGAGCAGCACCATGTTAATTTAAGACTCCTGGTCTGGTCTCAGACAAAAGGCGGGAAACTTTAATAATCTGGCCTGAGACAGGCTGTCTGCACATGTCTTAGATTTTTTATTTAAGATGTGCACAGGAGATGTCCTTGCACTCTGACAGGTTTGGAGCGCTTTTGCAAAGAAGAATGGGCAAATATTGCCATGTCAAGACGTGCCATGCAAATAGACTCCTACCCAAAAAGACTGAGTGCCGTAATAAAATCAAAAGGTGCTTCAACAAAGAATTTGTTTAAGGGTGTGCACATTTATGCAACCAGGTTATTATGAGTTTTAAAAATTTTGTTTTCCCCCTCAAAGATTTCAGTTCGTAATGTATATGTGTAAATGTGTATAGGCTTTTTTAATGCCTGGGATTTAGGTTATAGTTTTATTAAGGTTCAGGCTTATAATTTGAATTATGGCTAGGGTTACGCATTAAGGGTTAAGTTTAATATTATGAGCTAGTGTGAGATTTTAATGGAATACATTTTATTCTGGAATAGATCGTAGTGTGTTGATCTATAGTAAAACAGGTGTATCTGTGTGTTCTGACAGGCCTGGAGTCCTAAAGGAGCCTAAGATCATGGCTGGAGTTTGGCTGTTTGTTTTCTATTTTACTTGCCTCGTAATGGCACGACAGGTAACATCTGTCTGGGTTCAGACGTGACTTCTTCATGTCCATGCTTTTGTGCGTGCATGTGTGTGTGCATGTGAACTCTGTGTTTAGCAATATTTGTGTTTGTCAGGACGAATTAGCCTGTCGTGTGGAGTTCCTGCTAGAGCAGTGTTTTAAAACAGAAAGAGATGAGATGGAGACCATGGAGAACGTCAACAAACTACTCCTGCAGAACGTCCTGCCTCTTCATGTAGCATCAAAATTCATGGGCAAGGCAATGCACAATCAGGTAAAGAAGACGTGTGTGTGGGTGTGGGTGTCTGTCTGTGCGTGTGTGTGGGTTTAATAAGGGTTTAATAACACTTGGGTTTAATAAGTACCATTCCATTCATTAGTTTAAGCTTGACTGTGAGGATATGACATGTGTTTGTTGGGATGTGCCCTTCCGTCAGGTTCTGTGTGTGTATATTGCACGTTTCGTGCGTCGCCATGGAGTTCTGATCTAATGGGATCTTCTGTCACAGGACCTGTACAGCCAGTCGTGTGAATTGGTGTGTGTTATGTTCGCCTCGGTGCCTCAGTTTAAGGAGTTCTACAATGAGTGCAGCATGAACCACGACGGACTGGAATGTCTGCGTTTTCTCAACGAGATCATCTCAGACTTCGACGAGGTGCGAAACGGGCACCCCATTGCCTATACACTGCAATTCCCTGGACTATAAGTCCCCTGGTCGAAGGTCGAGAATCAGGAGCTATTTCGGTCTGTTACCAAACACAAACTGTTTTTTCTTCATCCTATAACAGCTTCTCTCTAAGCCAAAGTTCTCTTCCGTGGAGAAGATTAAGACCATTGGCAGTACCTACATGGCCGCTGCTGGGCTGACCAATCCTGCTCTGGGGGAGGAGAGAAAGGTTGGTGGTCTACCTGTTTTGATTCTGAATTGAGTGTTATCAGTAGCCTGGTTCAGGCACCAGGATGAACGCTCCGCCCGCCATTGATTCTGGCTGAAGGTCCTCTGTCTCCCCCTGCAGGACGGTGATCCATCCTACCACCATATACGCAGCATGGTGGAGTTTGCCATCGCCCTAAAGAACCACTTGGAGGCCATCAACCAACACTCCTTCAATAGGTTCAAGCTGCGCGTCGGTGAGCCTGTGTGTTTATCTGTTTGTCGATCTGCTAATCTGCCTGATTATCCGTATGCTTTTCTTTCTGTCTGTTTGCTGTCAATCTCAGACCACAGCCATTTACTTTCTCTAACAGTATTGATAATATTTTGAATGATGGCAGTTGACAAAGATGTTGGTAGATCATCAGTTATAGGCAGAGCCGGTTCTCTACATAAGCGACATAAGTTGTAGACCGCTAGAGAGTCCCAACCTCTGGGGAGAGGGGGCTCCAAATAAACATTTTCTTGGGCCCCCAAAAGGCTAGAGCCGGCACTGGAGATAGGTGTGACAACTGCACTCCATTCTTGTGACTGATGGTCATCTAACATAGCAGCTTAGGAGAACTAACAAAGCAGATAGGGAGTACTGAGTCAGCAGATTTTGGATAATAAATATGGCAAGTTCAGATCATTAATGTGGTTGGTTTTAATAATCGCCGGTTCTAATCTGCGAGACGACAATGCAAAGAGCTGCATTTGAGCCATTTAACTCTTATTTCTCATCTAAGATGTTCTGGCACAGCGGTATAAGGTACTGCATCATAATGCTGCTCAGTCATTTCAGACTGAGTCGGAGCCCTGGCTCTTCCATTGGGCGGCTTCAGCCAGCCGTCCCTGCAAGATGGTGTACATTGGCTGAGCACCGTCTACAGTTCGAGGGAGGGATAGCTAGCAGGGATCTCTTACATTTTTCAGAAGACTGTCAGAGTTGCTGTATTATCATGTGGTCGTCACAGCGGATTGTGGATTCCTGGAATTTAGGACAATTGAATACACTGACCTATTAATGTCTCTATCAGGGCACCCTTACTTATGATTCCGCTCTTACATTAACTCTTCTTTACCTTTTCTAGGGATAAACCATGGTCCCGTGATTGCAGGGGTTATTGGAGCCCACAAGCCGCAGTATGATATCTGGGGGAACTCTGTTAATGTAGCCAGTAGAATGGACAGCACTGGAGTATTGGATAAGATCCAGGTGAGGGAGCAATGGGGAGAAGAAGGGGAGGGAGAGAAAGGGAGAGAGACAGGGAGAAAGAGAGAGACAGGGAGAGAGAAACAGGGAGAGGGACAGATGAGCGAGACAGAGAGAGAGAGACAGGCAGACAAAAAGTGACAGACAGACAAAGAGACAGACAAAAATTAGACAGACATACAAAAAGAGACAGACAGATAGAGACCAATGGAAAGAGAGAGAAATAAAGACTGATGGAAAGAGAGAAAAAGACAGAGACACAGATAGACAGAGATAGACAAAAACAGATGGACAAACAGACTGAAAGACACTACTGTTGTTTGCTCCTTGGGGTTTAAGGTGGAGTGTTTGGTAATAGCACTTTGTAACAACTGCTGATGTAAAAAGGGCTTTATAAAATACATTTGATTGAATTTGAAAGGGAGACAAAGACAGAGACAGAGGTAGCTGGTTCAATGGTTCTGTCTTTGTCTACAGGTGACCGAGGAAACAGCTCTAGTTGTGGAGACATTAGGCTTTAGTGTCACCAAGAGAGGAGTCATCAACGTCAAGGGCAAGGGGGAACTGACCACCTACTTCATCAACACCGACTGACCAACCAGCTGCTCAGTTCTGACACCTCCAACCAATTGTCAATGCTCATCTAGGCATGTCGAAGACATATCACACCCAGTAATGACACAGATAGGACAAGGACTTCGATTGTACACCAGATGAAAGAATCTGAAGGGTTTCCAGTCTCTGCAAAATATAGTGATAAGAGGAAACACAGTGGCTGGCCGTGGAAAAAGACATAGCAAGATATGACTGGGCAGATGTTCTGCCAGTTCTCATCACTGAACATTGACATTGTTATCGCAAATCAGTTTTCTGTGTCCAAAGTTATAATCTTCAAATCTTGGCTAATGCTGTTAACTGGAGCAATGCATTAGAAGAAAGGAGTTGTTGTCTTTTGGATCAACATGTTAAGTCACATGCCAAATGTACAAAAATATATATATACTCGGTTGCCAAGCAATTTGTGATGAAGTATTTATGTTTTGAATTACTTTCTATCTATGAAGTTCTGTATCAATCTATATGTCTGGGATTTGTTATGAAAGCAATATTTGATGTCCAGTGTTGCTTGGTAGTGTTCTGGGTTACATATACTGGGGGCAACCAGTATGAAAAAATGTATGCATTCACCTCCTCGGGGTAAGAATGTGACCAAAATGAAGAAGCTGTGAATAGTAACCTCTTCTCATTGATAACGGTGATACATAGCAGGTTTTGGGCAAGAAATGAAAGTGAATGTGCCTCATTAAGAAATTATGCAGTTAAAACAATACTGAGTAATTTTCTTAGTCCCCTAAAAAGGATTTTAGAAACAATTGGTACTGCATGTAATGAACTAGAAATGGGCTATTATTCTGAGGATGGCAAAGCTAGTTAACACAATGCTCACATATTTGAATCATTGAAAGAGCTTATAAAAGTTTTCATTGGGTAAATGTATGTTTTAATTTATGTATTACTATATTGTTTTGTATATATTCTGAAGTTCACGTAAAATTGAACTCACATGGTTGTGCTTTTTTGCACAACCATGTGAGTTCACTGTAAGAGCGATATGTTTTGAAGCACTGGACATTTGAATGTATAAATCTATTATCTGAACATTTGAATGCAGAAATATGATATATTTTTTTATTTAGCCCGATGACAGAAAAGTAAAGCAAATAAATGTAATTTCAATATTAAAAGCTTTTTTAAACGATTTGTTTTTGGTTCATTGTGAATAATAAAAAAGCCACAAGTACTCAGATATGTCCTTTCTGATTCTGAGCATCTCCAGACCTCAAAGGATCCGGCCAGCCCGGGCCTGCCCCTTCATTCCGTCCTCAGGAATTTCCCTTACATCAAAGACACGCCCACATACCAGTGTGAATGGCCGGAACGATTACTCAGAAACTTTTCTCGCTCGACATTGGTCCTCATTGTTCGCTGTCTCTTCCTGTTTTGAGGTGTTTGTGATTTAGCTAGTGATGTTCGAAAGAAGTTTTGGGTCATCTAAAACTTGAAGAAAGCGGTATGTGTTGGTATCATTAATTGTCGAAACATCTGCAAATATATAATTTTAGTATTTTGTGTATGCTAGCATGACTCATTTTGATAGCTTAATAGCTACAAAAAGTTCTCAACGTGATTGTCAGGTAGCAAACAATCAGCGGGTGGACAGAAAAGTTTCAACATTACGGCGTAGGGACTCTTATAACCAACTGCGTACAGCACTTATGTTGAAGTTCTTGTTTTGTTTCTCCATTTGTTTGTTCGAAAATAAATACAAACACTATGTTCATTGTTACCTGCAACCTGTTATCCTGTGCAGAGTGCGCAACATGGCGAAGTTCCGGTTTTTACTGGGAACTGAAAAGACTACTTTTTATAGACGGTACAGGAACCGAGATAACCCACTCAAAGACGTCTTGTCCTTATCGTTGTTTGATACATGCTAAACGACTCTAGTCTACTTATTGATCATAGAGCTAAATATCACTGACAGATGATGATGTGTTCAAGGCAATCTTGGTCTCTGTACTGTCTGTTGCACAATAAAACAGGGTGGATATGGTCATTTGAGTTGTACGGTGGTCTACAGCTGCGTCATTACTTATTGCGGCCTGGGGTGGAAGAGTGGAGGAGACAAGCTGCCCTGTCTCCAATGCTCCTAGTTGTCAGACAGGTACCTGTTAGGTCAATTTGATTGTTGGCTGAGAGATTATTTTTCTCCTGAGGAAACTCTGGGTGGGTAAGCAGTGTGAAATGGGGTTGGCTTGATCTGCTTTAGGGTGCACCCGGTTGTGCAACAAAGAGTCAAAGCTATTGCAAATTGGATGAGTAGACAAATTCGAAATTGGACAGCACACCATTTTAAGAGAAGATACATTTGAAATTGGACACCACAAGATTGGGAGAGAATAGAAATTGAGTGAAAACAGGTATGGTATCTTTTTACAATTTTTTTTACTCTTCATTCACTTTTGTCAGAGCTGAATGGTTCTCTGCCAAGTACCTGAAGATTTAAGGTTATAAAATCCTCTCGTTTCCATCTTTCCTTCCCTTGGTGTTAGACTAGGGTTATATGGTAAAATAGACTAGCAGCTCTTTAAAGAAGTCCCCAACAACCTGACCAATGTTGGGAGCCCGTATCTCTCCCACCTCACACAGCTTTGAAAGCCCAAGCAGCTTCACCTATTGGCTGCATTGTGTTTAGGTGACCCACTTGGTCCAGATTGGGACCATATCAATCTCTGTTAACATACCCAAGTGGACATTGCTTCAAACTGTTTACTTTAGTTGTGTTTTAGACTAATATAATGAACAGGTGCCACATGCCATATACGCCATAACAACTGAGTTTGTTAAATATAACCGAACCGCAGGCTGACGCACTCATGGGGTTTTCCCGCCAAACATATTTTTTTCTCTCATTGTTGCCGGTATGTCACATGCATTCAGAAACTGTTGTTATGCAAGTGAGGAGTTTTTGATCGGGAGTGCACCAGTATAGTGGAGAATTACTTGAATAGTTTTATTCATACGTGAGTCTTGTTCAGGGGTGTAGTATTTAGCTGCTTCTCATCCCTCTATTGGCTTTACAGTGACGACAGGTGGTTATCTCTCCAGGTTATCTGTTTTACTCTGGGTTGTACAATTCAGTTACAAATATATACATTTGGTGAGGCATATACTATATTTTTACAGGTTGTGTCTGATGGGGAGGTGAAAACCGCATACCAAGGACACACACACACACACACACACACACCGCCATGTCTGGGGCCCAGGAGAACAAGAGACGTCGACCCTCAAAAATGTACTTGGTGGCGTCTGACCTGAAGATTCAGGACCAGTTGGACGGGACCATCCGACTGCGGCGGGGGAACCTCTGTCAGGAGCAAGAGGGGGGACGGAGCCGGGGAGACCAGCTATGGGTGAAGGTCAGAAAAGGAATCCAAACATTCTTGGTCCTGTCTAGCGCCTCTCTTCCTTGTCCTCCCTCTTCTGTGTCTCCCCCTTCGGTGTCTTCCCTCACTCTCTGTCTAATGGTCACTTTCTGTATGGTGCACTGTCAAGCAGATATAGATTTTACATGATAGATCCGTCTTGTTCTTTATCTCTCACTGTCCGTCTCTCTTCCCGTACGGTACACTGTGAAGCAGCTAATTTAACATGATGAACTGACCTTGTTTTCTGTCCTCCCGTTCCTCAGGTATTAGACTATGGTTGTATGGTAAAAATCAACAAGCAGCTCTTAATCGAAGTCCCCAGCGACCTGACCGGTGTGTTGGAGCCAGTATCTGACCCCGAGTCCCGCATCACACTGCTCAGTAATCCCAAGGATCTTCACCGATTGGCTACCTTGCCCCTCGGAGCCCCCCTCTGGGTCCATATCGGCCAACCGGGCGAGCTGGCAGAAGCGGAGCTGAGGTATCTCGGGCCGCTGACCAGAGGAAGCACCGCTGTGTTGTTCGGAGTGCAGCTGAAGGTACTGATGCTAACCCAGTGTTTTAAAGTACAGAAATGCATTTCATGAAATGCTACGTCATTAAACATTAGCAAAGTCTTTTCTAATAGCAGAACAAATGTTACCTAAGTGACGGGTTACTCAGGCTGAGTTCACGACTTACTGGATCTGGGGCAAAATAACCTTACTGGATCAGAATAGGGCAGCCTGTGTAAATGTGTCAATACAAATGACTGCTATTAAATGCAACCAATAGCCTGGGCCGTTGCCACAGAGGAATTCTGCAAGTCTCAATAAACTATCCAGTGGGATCGGCTTCCCCAGAGATACTGAATAGAGGTCCTGATAGATTAGGAATTTGTGCAAAAAGTTGTGCCAAACATTGTTAATACAGTATTTTCCAATACATTTAACACATTTGGTGAGCCACATCAAACATCATATTGTAGCCATGTGAAAATTAGGTTGTTGTCAGTGTATAAGGTTAGAAGGAATTATGGGGATTTACATGATCCTAATTCATTTCATATCCTAGATTATTATCTCTATCGATTTAGGGGGCTAAAGATGTCTCATAAAACTTTCTCATATTAGAACACAATATATCGGGATGTTTTCACCTCTAAATCCAGCATTCAGGCAGCACACCCCTGTGAACTTGCAAATTCATGAATGCAGACTAAGGGGGAAAGTGGTGACATTGGGTGTCTAGGCTGTCATTAGGCTAACAAGCTTGTAGCTTTATCACGTTAGCGCCATCTCTGTTTGTAAAAATTTTTGTGTTCTTGCCGAGCCACTGTGCTATATGGAGAACGATTCCTTCTCTTTTTATATATATTTCTTTTCTCAAGAGTGCTACATTGTCTGTTCGTTAGCTGAATGGACTTTCATCAAATATTCTTGTATGCAGAAATCTCAACCCAAGGTGCCTGAGCTCAGCCCCATGTGGCTATTTGTTATGACCATGGGTTACGGGAAGACCCGGATGGTCTTGGCCCAATTTAACCCTTGAACTACTGCCTTTATCTCAGCCTCTTCATTCCCCTGTTTCTCATCCTCTATCTCTTTCTGACTCTGTCACTCTAAGGGCTCAGCTGTTGGTAGAGGCAACAGCAATGGCTCTTACAAAGGCCACCAGCTCTTCTCCTGTCCTGAAGCGTCCGGCCTCTTCCTCCCGGCCAATCAGATTGTGTTGCGTCACCGGCCCCGTTCCAACGGTGACCGTGACAACCAGGAGCAGGAGCAGTTCAGCTCCAGTAAACAGCAGCACAACATCAGTCAACTCAATAACCACCGGAACGCCGCTCCTCAATCGTCTGCCGGTAACATCACGGCCCGAACAGCCGAACCAGGACCGCCTCTGGGACCGGCATCAGTCCTGCCCCGAGGCACCGCCTCCCCGCCCCCGCTCCAGGTTGGACAGAGGGTATGCTTCCCCCTGGACGACACCATCCAAGGGGGGGAGGTGAAGTTCTGCGGGCCCCTGCCAGGACGGGCCTCCACAGGGCTGTGTGTGGGAATCCTTCTGGTCAGTGTGGTTGTAACTGTCTTCTCCTGTCTTTTTAATTATGTGTTGGCTTCAAGGAAACGTGTGATTGCTTGCGTGCGCGCCTACCTGCGTGCGCACCTGCGTGAGCGCCTGCGTGAATGCGTGCGTACGTGGTCTAACTATACTCATGGGGACCAAATGTCCCCATGAGTATAGTAAAATCACAAGAAATTGGACTCATGGGGTCCTTTTGACCAAAAGTCAATTTCTGGCTCAGGATTTAGGGTCAAACTTACAATTCATTTTAGAGTTAGAATTGGGGTTTCTTTAAGGTCCAGGCATTGTTGGGTAAGTTTGGGGTTAAGGTTAGCATTACAACTAGCTAAAGTTTAGGCATAAATGTTACTTTATTGAGGATAAGGTTGGAGTTAGAGTAAGATTATGGTTAGGTTAAGGTTAGGATTAGGGTAAGGGTTAGGGTTAAGATTAGGGCAATGGAGCATGCATTTTCTGGTCCCCATGAGGTTAGCTATACAAACTTCTGTGTGTGTGTTACAGGACAGTGCTGTTGGAAACTGGGATGGCACGTATAAAGGAGAGAAGATTTGCTCGTTCCCTTCTCCCCAATATGGTTTTCTTCTGCCCATTTCCAAAGTGTCCCCAGGTATGTTAAGTGTGTTACAGATCGTGTTTGGTTTAACATTATGACTTTACTGTGATAGCATTATTGCAGTGGTGCGAGCGTAGAATAGGAACGAGAAAGTGTAGCCAATGGGAATTCACAACTGTTCGATGATCGGTCCTCTTACGCTTGGTGGCAAGGGCCTGGTGAAATCGAATGATCTCTCTTTATGTCTGACCATTTCTCCGCCTTTGAATTTAACTGACCTCTGCCTCCTTTACAGAACCAAGGTCACGGCGCCAGCCCCCTCCTCTCCAAACCCCCAAACCCCCCCTCAAACCCGCCCAACCGCCAGCTCCTAAACCGGACGCTGTATCTTCACCCACCTCCAAGCCCAAAATCGCTCTCATGCCCCCCCAACTCGTGTCAGCCAAACTGGCCTTGAAACCTCCACCGCTCACCACCCCCAAACCGTTGGCGAAACCCCTCCCACTCCCCCCGACCTCTCCGGCAATCAAACCGCGAACTCCGCCCTCGCCAACCACCGCAGACAAACTCCATGTCTCCAATGGCGTGCCCGGTCCCCTCTCTCCGGGTTGCGACGACGGGGTGGATGGGGACATGGGATTGGAGGTCGGCTCCATGGTCGAAGTCAATGACCCGCCCCTTTTCGGAGTGATTCACTGGATCGGACGAATCAGTGGTATCGCCGAGCTGGTCGCAGGGATTGAGCTGGTATGTTAGCAATGAGAAGGGATGTATGGCCAGAGGTAATGGTAAAAGGGAGTTACAGTGGGGAGAACAAGTATTGATACAGTTGTCCTACTTACAAAGCATGTAGAGGTCTGTAATTTACCATAGGTACACTTCAACTGTGATTGATGGAATCTAAAACAAAAACCCAAAAAATCACATTGTATAATTTTTCTATAATTAATTTGCATTTTATTGCATGACAAGTATTTCATACATCAGAAAAGCAGAACTTAATATTTGGTACAGAAACCTTTGTTTGCAAAGGTTACAGAAATCATACATGTCCTGTAGTTCTTGACCAGGTTTACACACACCGCAGCAGGGATTTTGGCCTACTCCTCCATACAGACCCTCTCCAGATCCTTCAGGTTTCAGGGCTGTCGCTGGGCAATATGGACTTTCAGCTCCCACCAAAGATTTTCTATTGGGTTCATCTCTGGAGACTGTCTAGACCACTCCAGGGCCTTGAGATGCTTCTTAAATCTCGCGATACGTGGCCCCTTTACAGAAAAGCATCCCCAAATAATTATTTTTCCACCTCCATGCTTCACGGTTGGGATGGTGTTTATGGGGTTGTACTCATCCTTCTTCTTCCTCCAAACACGGTGAGTGGAGTTTAGACCAAAAAGCTCAATTTTTGTCTCATGAGACCCCATGACCTTCTCCCATTCCTCCTCTGGATCATCCATATGGTCATTGGCAAACTTCAGATGGGCCTGGACCTGCGCTGGCTTGAGCAGGGGGACATTGCGTGCGCTGCAGGATTTTGATCCATGACGACGTAGTGTGTTACCAATGGTTTTCTTTAAGACTGTGGTCCCAGCTCTCTTCAGGTCATTGACCAGGTCCTGCCGTGTAGTTCTGGACTGATCCCTCACCTTCCTCATGATCATTGATGCCCTTCGATGTGAGATCTTGCAGATCGACCATCATCTTGAACTCCTTCCTTTTTCTAATAATTGCGCCAACAGTTGTTGCCTTCTCATCAAGCTGCTTGCCTATTGTCCTGTAGCCCATCCCAGCCTTGTGCAGGTCGACAGTTTTATCCCTGATGTCCTTACACAGCTCTGTGGTCATGGCCATTATTGAGAGGTTGGAGTCTGTTTGAGTGTGTGGACAGGTGTCTTTTATACAGGTAACAAGTTCAAGTTGCAGTTGAGTGGAGAACAGGAGGGCTTCTTGAATACAAACTAACAGGTCTGTAAGAGACAGAGTTTCTACTGGCTGGTAGGTGGTCAAATACTTGTCATGCAATAACATTTCTATTAATTATTTAGAAATCATACAGTGTGATTTTCTGGATTTTTGTTTTACCATGTACCTATGGTAAAAATTACAGACCTCTACATGCTTTGTAAGTAGGAAAACCTGCAAAATCAGCAGTGAATCAAATACATGGTTTCCCCACTGTACATTGGGAAAAATGGGTTGAACAGTGGACCTTGTATTTTGATCCGGTCTGATAAACGGATTACATGCTGTTCGTAAAAATCCAGGACATTAATGCAAAGCTTTAAATGTTATTTGGAGACCACCAATATTTTATCATTATTCAGTAAGTGGTAGAAAGTAACAACATGGGTATTCTAGGTATTCTCTTGTCAGGACAGGGTAGAAATCAAACTCATTCTGTGAAATATGTAACTGTCCATTCTGCCAGTGACTACTGTGGTTGTCTCCACTAAGTGGCTCAAGATTCAAGTGTCTGCTAAATTACCCAAATGTAATGATATAAACTCTGTATCTTTCATTGTGTCAACTCCTGCACCATCGATGGTTCTCTAGCATAAATGCAGCGGGGCTTTATAACCTTCCATCATCTTACCTTTCGTCTGTAAGGACCAGGAGTTAACCGCTGGTACGGACGGCAGTTACCTCGGCGAACGCCACTTCCGTTGCCCCGCCAACAAGGGGCTGTTCGTCAAACTCCGCAACTGTAGGCGGGACTCCCGATTCCCCGCCCCCGAGAAACCCGTCAACCAGGTTGAACGGTGCAATTCAATAGGTGTGTGTGTTACAGCACTTATTAGTGTGTCTGTGTGTGTATATGTGCTTTTGCACATGCGTGCATCCATGTAACGTTACGACCAATCTGGCCCGCAGCGTTCGCAGAGTGGGGTAGTGAGAGGGTAGAGGAGCCCACGCCTCCTGTGCAGGAGGAGCAGGCCAAGGAGATGTATCAGGGCTGGAAGAGAGGCATCCAGGGACACCTCAACTCCTGCTACCTGGACGCCTCCCTGTTCAGGTGGGACGACCTCTGGGCTTGCCCTCCCTCCTAGCTTTTAGCTTGGCACGGTTTCAGGTCAAGCCTGAATTATCTGTGCCCCTAAATCAGATTTACTTGAGAGGCTCTCTGGATTTTACTGCATTTTTGTCATTTTATTCTGTAAATAAAAATGCATTTTAAAGCTTCTTTCTCCGGCTCCACCCCCAGCCTGTTTTCCTGCTGTAGCTCAGTAGACTGGGTGTTGCTGTGGCCTTCAAACCCGTCAGACGGACCCCGCTGCAGCCAAGCCCGGGACCTGCTACGCTGTGAGATCGTCAACCCCCTGCGCAGGTCCTCTCATTGTACCGTGCATCGCGTTGATGCCGAGAAAACTGTCATCTGAAATGGCTTCCTGGTGTGCCCTTTTAAATGTTTACTCTGTTAAGGTTGTGTACCTTTTTTGTACCTGACAGGTTTGGCTACGTGTGCGCCAGTAAAACCATGGCTCTAAGACGGCTGCTGGAAGCTGAGGGTAGCGACTCTGGCTTCACCAACCAGGAGAAAGGTGTGTGTGTGCGTGTGTGCGTGTGTGCGTGTGTGCGTGTGTGCGTGTGTGCGTGTGTGCGTGTGTGCGTGTGTGCGTGTGTGCGTGTGTGCGTGTGTGCGTGTGTGCGTGCGTGTGTGCGTGCGTGCGTGCGTGCGTGCGTGCGTGCGTGCGTGCGTGCGTGGTCAATTTTCGATAAGACCAGTTCAGATTAGGTTAGCTACATTTAGCATATTATTTTCCAGTACTGTATGTGCAGTACAGATTAAATAGTTGTAAGGAATTTGTCCAATCATTATTTGTTCCGGGAAAAACAGTATTTAACTTTGAGGTGAACACAAAAAATATGTATTATAGTGTACATAAAGGAGCCTCTTATCTTCTGTCAGACCCAGAAGAATTCCTCAACAAGCTTTTCGAACTCCTTCGGGTCGAGCCTCTTCTCAAGATCAGGTAAAAATCCTTTTCTCACTCTACCTCTGTCTTACAGCCGGTCCATTCTCTATTCCTGTCCCATTTAGTTTTCTCTTGTTTGCTCGTTCTCACTTAAACATGCACACGCACACTAAACTCCTCTTTCTCTGGCGTTCTCTCTCCTCAGGTCAGTGACCCAGACACAGCAGCTTCAAGAGAGCCACCTCTACCAGCTCTTCCCTCCATCTGTTCCCGCCTCCCCCTCCTCCCCCTCAACGCTGTCCCCGCCCCTCTCTCCCATCCCTCTGTCCATGCCAGCGGCACGGATGAGGGTAGCCAGTGTTCAGACACTGCTTGAGACCTCCTTCCTCCATGCCGGACTCAAGTTTGCTGAGGTAACGGTCGCCACAACACATTTTTTATTTTACAGGGTTCATATTAGCTCAGTAGCAAAATACATTATGATAACAAAACAGTAGACATGATACCAACAGAAGCTCTTAAAGGTGTGTTTTGGGTCTTTGTTATTTGCAAAATGTTTAAACGTTCCCTTTTGGCTGTTTGTGTAATATCCTGTTTATATCTTCATAATCTGAAGTAGAATCAATCTAATACCCCTGACTGCCATGATTTGTGTAGTTTCACATACATTTTTCAGGTATTACCCTTTTCTGCGACCCGTTTTGGCTCGACCGCACCACTTCTACAACCGGCATTCTAAATTCCCAGAATGGATCTTTATTAGGGGGCACGCTTACCTTAATCCGGCTCCAAGCCACCAGCAGGATCGGGGGGGGTGGGGGTTTAAAGAACGGGCATGACCAAGCCATGAACAAAAATAACGTTCCCTAGAAACTTCACCGCACAAAGTTCAAACTAGTAGTCAGTTTCAGTCAATCAATCAAATCTATTTTATAAAGCCCTTCTTACATCAGCAGTTGTTACAACGTGCTTTTACAAAACACCCAACCTTAAACCCCAAAGAGCAAACAACAGTAGTGTTGAACTTCATTGGCTAGGAAAAACTCCCTAAGAAGGCCAACATTTTGAAAGAAACCTAGAGGAACCAGGCTCAGAGGGGTGACTGGTCCTCTTTTGGCTGTGCCAGGTGAATATATTAAGAGTCCAAATCGATGCATGTGGGCTGAGCCCAGAGTCTATTTAAACCTAGTTCAGATCGTAGGCATGACCAGATGGCCAAGGACAGAGATAGACGGGGGTGAGGGAGGGGTCAGCAGAGTGGCAGCTGAAATCATCAGGTATCTTCTTGACCTACAACACAACCAGGAGGACTTTGGACAGGGACAGTAACGAATCAAGCCTGGTACTCCGCAGGTGTGGGCCAAGACCTCATGTCCTTCTAAATTTAAACCGGGCAGGAGATGGGGAACGTTTAGACCGTACTCCCCCGGCACAGTAATATAGCAGTGTAAGACCTTGGGGCCGAGACTGTGACTACTTCCTCAGCACTGCTGTATTTTTGTAAACGGTCCTATCAAGATTCAGACAACTACTCCAACAATGTCCTCCAATAATATAATACCCAACCACCACAGAAGGGAACTTGTGTTGTCAGAGTAACTTATCCCCCCCACTGCCCTGCCCCCCCACAGGCCCCCTCTTGCCTCCCCCTCCTCATGCCTCGGTTTGGGAAGGACTTCAAGATGTTTGATGCCATCTTGCCCTCGCTCACCATTGACATTACAGACCTATTGGATGACAGTAAGAACCAATAATGTAAAGATCATGTTGAAATGCATCCATGGCAGGGTCTGCCCCTGGGAGCTTACCCATTGTGACATTAAACAGGGGAGAAATATGTTTTCCATCTCTCTCGCTCTCTTTCTACTTACTCCTCTTGCTCTCTCCTCTGTGCCTTTGCGCTCTCTCCTTATTCTTTCCTTTACTCACTTTCTCCCCTCTCCTTTTAATCCTGTCTTTCTTTGTCCTTTCTCTTTGTCTCTGTTGTCTTTCTCTCTGTCCCGTCTCTCCTCGTATCTAGCTCTTAGACAGTGCAGCATTTGCCAGGCTGTAGCAGAATGGGAGTGTCTCCAGTGTTATGAAGACTTGGACATCACACCAGGTCACCTCAAACAGTATTGCCACACCTGTAACACTCAGGTAGTCAGCTGGTGTTGCTGTTTTCCAAAACAGAGATGGAATCTCCTTGGGGGGAGCAATATTATCAATTGTCTATTGAAAAATAATCTCAACTGTCTGACCCTTTTCTGGAGCCAAAATATATGTCCTTTTTGGACTGTTTGTTAATAATATATATTTTTTACTAAAATGTAAGCACTTTTTATGAATTTGAGAGTGGTTAAGTTTCCTGTCCAATTTTTTCTAATGCATAACAGAGTGACCGCAAATAAATTATGTTGCTGGACCACATCCTCCTCTATCTCCGTGTTTCTCACTCTCTTCCTGTCCTCGTCAGGTTCACGCTCACCGGAAACGTCAGTCCCACGGTCCCCTTAAGGTGGGTGTGCCCGGGGGTCCGTGGACCGGCCCACTGCACGGAACACGGCAGCAGTTGGCTCTCTTTGCCGTAACATGCATCGAGACCAGCCACTACGTGAGCTTTGTCAAGCACGGGCCGCGCCCAGACGACTGGCTGTTCTTTGACAGTATGGCCGATAGGGAAGGTGAGATGTAACGGATATTATGTGGAGCCTGTAGTCTAGCCAGTGTTACTGATGAATCGTTCAGTGATTACATGATGGCAGGCCGGAATAGTGGTTATTGCATCTGTCCAGTAATAGAAAAGCTGACTGTTATTTTGTACTAGAGCAATGCAGTTAACAGCACCCCAAAAAAATTAAACACTAATGAATATATAGAGCATTTCAAAGCCCTTACTTCTTGAATATTCCTGAAAAAGCAGTATAATTCTGTGATAAGTGTTTTATATGATTATGATACTTAAGAATATACTGCAATATAACAACTATGTTGTTCTGGTTTTTTTTCATGGTTTTGTCCAGGTGGAGAGAATGGTTTCAATGTCCCCCAGGTGCGGGCGTGTCCAGAGGTGGGCCGCTACCTTAGCCTATCAGAAGAGAAGCTGGGAAGGCTAGACCCCGCCTCCTTAAGAGAGCCCGCCCGTCGACTGCTGTGTGACTCTTACATGTGTCTCTACCACAGCCCAGAGCTGAGTCTGTACAAGTGACATCAGCGATCATCACAAATAGCTGTGCCTTCAACACGTGTAATGCACATGCAGTATTCTATATTACCAATATTGCCGGTTATAGTAACACACCCCCACACTCATAAATACATATGACCGTAAAGACACACACACACACACCCACACGCCAGTATTAGTCTACAAATGTCCCTCAAATGAGTGATTAAAAAAACAGGGACATACTGAAAGGACTACTGCCCAAACTGATTTTGCACTTTTGGATTGACATTTTATTTGAATGTCTGAACTAAAAAGGATGAAATATCTGTAAATATGTTTTGAATTTTACACACAAGTCATCTTTTTTTTATTCTGTAAGGGTTGTTTTGTAGTACAATGTCCATAATGAATATGTTAAATAAAATGTGTTGTGTGAACGTTTTATTGTCCAACTATCGTTCTATGTAGTGTAATGGCTTACAATGCCCATCATTAGCAAATATTTTTTTCGCATCCGACAATTTTTGAGTAGTAGGACGCGACATCAATACTGAGACGTCATCATTGTGAGACTGACAATTTTATGTCGTCAGTTCAAGCTGTTCGTTTCTTGTTATTTGACGATTAGCCAATATTTGTCAGCTAATTCTCTACAACAGGTACGAAAGTGCATCAAACATTAGTTGGAACCTTTCCGTAAGGTAAGAAATGTTGGGATGTCATATCTTCAGTCTGTAGTGTTCTTTGAATGTGTGTATTTTTTTACCATGCTAAGCTAGTTAGCCAGCTGGTTAACTTATTAGAAGAAACGGTTCTTCGTAAGATAGACATTGTAGCCATTAATAGCGTGTACAAATCCAATGTTGTTGGCAATAACCTGTAGTACCTCTATTACATACACGGATGCGCCAAAACGTTATTACCACTCACAAGTGGCGCGAGTAACGTTGATCATCTAACAAGGCAAGGGCACATTTCCAGGTCTGAGTGGATTAGATGGTAAGCACACCATCAGTTCTCGTAGTCAGTGTGTTGGACGCAACACACAGACTACCTTAGCAACTTTGACATGGGCCAAATTCTTATGGCCAGACGATTGGGTCCGAGCCCTGTGGTGAGTACCTACTGACTGGTCCAAGAAGGGACAAACCAGCAGGGTGTTGGGCATCCAAGGCTAATTGATGCGCTAGGGTAAATTAAGGCTATCCTGTCTGGTCCGAACCGACAGAAGGTTTACTGTGTCACAAGTCACAGAAAATGATGTCTGGGAGGAATGTCACAACACAGTGCATCAAACCCTGCTGCCTATGGGTCTGCGTTGCCGCCGATTGGTCAGAGTGTCCATGATGACCACTGTCAAACGCTCCGGATATGGGCATGTGAGTGTCGGACCTTGGAGCAGTGGAAGAAGGTTGCCTGGTTCAACGAGTCCTGTTTTCTTACTTGTGGATGGTGTACGTGTGTACTGTTCACCCAAGAAAGTGATGGCATCAGGATGCACTGTGGGAAGACAAAATGGTGGAAGGAGTGTGATGCTCTGGGCATTGTTATGTGTGGAAACCCAGGCTCTGGGCATTCGTGTGGAAGTCAATTTGACATGTGCCACCTTCCTAAACATTGCTGCTGAGAAGGTAGACCCCTTCATGGCAACAGTATTCCCTGATGGCAGTGGCCTCTTTCAGCCGAATAATGTGCCCTGCCACACTTCACACATTGTTCAGGAATGAATTGAGGAACATGATAATGAGTTCAAGACATTTCCCTGGCCTCCAATGTCCCTGGATCGCAATCTGATTGAGCATCTGTGTGGTGTGCATGACCAAACATTTCCATCCACAGAGGCTCCACCTAGCAGCTTACAGGACTTGAAGGATCTGTTGCAAATGTTTTGGTGCCAGATACCACAGAGCACCTTCAAGTCCCTGCCTCAGTGGGTCTGTACTGTTTTGGCAGCATGGGGAGGACCAACAGCAAATTAGGCAGGTGGTCATAATCTTTGGGCTCAGCAGCCTATAGATTGAAGGAAATTAACTAGGCAGCTTCTTTTAGACAGTTTAGTTGCCTATACCTGTAAATAATGTGAATACGCCCTGCTGTTTGAAACCGATTTTATTTCAGCTATGTAAAAGGAATGTTCTCTGCTAATTGACTTACATGTAAACTCGCTTACCCCTGTCAATTGAATCCAATACCTCTTGTAAAAAAATTGAACTTGTGCAAATACACTGCCAAAGAAAATACAGTTTTGGCTGTCAAAATGTCTTTCTGCACCTTTCTTGCAACGCTCTGTTTTTTCTTTTGCAGTTTTGTGGTCCTTTGTTTAGTTGTGTTCAGCTGACTTCCACGTTGCCATGGCATCTCCAGGGGGACAGGGAAGTGGGGCATTGTCTACGAGAGGAGGAGTGGCAAGGAGGATGAAGTGGGCCCTGGAACTGAGCTTGGGAAATACCAGGTAAAACAAGGCTCTAGATTTGAGTTGACCCAGAGCTGTAATGAGGGCATCCTTTATCAGTCCCCAGATGTGTGGTCATGTGTGGTACCTCACTGAATTGCCAAGGTGAGACTGGGTTCAGGGGTGGTAAAGGCTTTTCATCCTGCCCTGTGGGAAATTCACATGACTCTTGACGTATTCCAGGTGTACACATAGAAAATAAATTAGCTGGTGTGGAGTGACACAGCTTGGCAGCCTGCTTCACCATTAACTTCAGTGATACAAAGTGAGCTAAAAAGTCAGCTTGTATGAACCGTGGGTCATAATGTAAGAACCAACTTCTTACATTACACACACAGCATAGACACCGATGATAATGAAGCACTCACACAATATGCTTAGCTAGAGAATTGTTCTGTTGTATAAGTATATTGGCAGATTGTACAGGGAATGTAATAAGGATGTTGTGTATTAGTGGGGAATGTACCTTACCGAGTTAGTGTTTTGGCCATGAAGTCAGTTGCGCTATGGGTTCAACGTTTCATTTATTGAATGCACCGAATGACACAGCGTCATTCTGAACAGTTTAGTTCTTGTGACGTGGCACACAACGTCAGCTCAGTAAGAATTAAGATGTGAAGCAAAAATATACGTAACAATGTAAACTAGCAACAACTTTGAAGAGTGTAGAATGGGGAATATGAACAATATGGGGAGAAGTATTGAATATTATAGAGACAATATAAGTGTAATATGCATATGAGTGGTACATACGAACTAATATTCTAATGTATGTAGAAAGACATCAGTGCATCTGGAATGTTCATGTGTGATCAGGATGATCATGGATCAGCGTTGCTGAGCCTTATGGGCTGAAGGATGAAAACTGTTTTAGCTTGGGGGAAGGTGTCACGTTGTTTTGGATGGACCTTTTGTTTAGAACTCCTGCTAGCTTTTGTTTAAGATATGGTCCCGGGGTGAGACATTGCTGAATGACAATATGACTGGCATAAACAATGAAAGGTGTTTTAAATGCCCTGTTCTTTGCTCATCCTTGCTAGCATGTCACTTAATATAGTGTGTGTGTGTGTGTGTGTGTGTGTGTGTGTGTGTGTGTGTGAGATTTCCATAATAAATGTCTTTCTTTGGGCTTTAAATCAGCTCTCTACTGTTTCTTGAATTCGCTTCATTCAATTGTTGAAATAAGTCCAATGGCCCAGTTTAGCACCATTTAAATTACAGGGGCACAGACATGGCCTGCTTCAAGAAAAAGCTTCATTGTGACTACAAACACCCCTCACAGTAGATTCTAAACAATGGCCGCCACATCAGGTTTCTCCCTCCACATTACATCCTCCCTGTTGCCTCCAGATAAAGTGACCCACTTGTCTTCCAGGGGTCGTGGAGACAGACAGAGTAACCAGGGAGACGTCATGTACCCTATCGGATACTCGGACAAACCCGTCCCGGACACCAGCATCCAGGAAACGGACAAAAACCTGGTGGAAAAGGTTGTCTGCTGTAGAGACCGCACAGGCACACCGGGATTCACATCGCATAGGATCGGGGCGTATTGAACATTTCGGGCGGGGGGATTTCTAAGATTGCCTGGAACGCAGGTGGTTAACTTGCACTCCTCTCCCCCCATTGACAGCGTTGCTGGGACGTAGCCCTGGGCCCTCTGAAGCAGATCCCTATGAACCTCTTCATAATGTACATGTCTGGGAACACCATCTCCATCTTCCCCATAATGATGGTCTGCATGATGGCCTGGAGGCCCATACAGGCTCTCATGTCAATGTCCGCTAGTGAGTATTTGTTTTCCATCTTGGACCTTGGATTTTGGCAGAGTGCCGATGCTATAACTGTCTTTTTGTCAAGGAGGCCTTTTCTTGATGATCAAAATGGATGACATTTACACGGCTCTGGAATCCAGCACATTGCAGTTGAGAGGAATCCAGCACATTGCAGTTGAGAGGATACTTTGAGTGGTTAAATCCTAGAGTCCGCCTATATTTTAGGGTATTTACAAGCGTATAGCATATAGCTATTACAGTCCTTTTTATACAGTCCCCCATTTTAAGGTACCAAAAGTTATTCTCAATGATCTTCCAGGTACTTTCTGGCTGTGTGCCGTTGCGTCATTGGCTCGTGTACAATGGGGCTAATAAAAGGTCTAGAGGTACTTCAGGGTGTGGAATTCACATTTCTAGTCTCTTGGTATTGTCCCTCAATAAAAGGAGCACAAAAGGGTAAATGTCTGTAAAGCAGGCCATTATAAGGATGAACTGTCTCAATAAATTAATCAGAGACATCCAAAATATTAGGCGTTTCAAAATCAATCAGAGACAGACAAAACATTTGGCGTGTCAAAATCAATCAGAGACACACAACATTAGGCGTGTCCAAATCAACTGTTTGGTACATTGATAAGAACCAAGAACGCACCGTTGAGCTCAACAGTAGCACGCAACCTAGTAAGCGAGGCACAACCGAAGGTTTTTGAATCCCTAAAATATAGCAATATGTATAAGTCTCTACCTGCTAATGGGGTTCATGCTCTGAGGATGTAAATACCTCAGCTGGCTGTTTGCACTTCAATATCTTAAGCATTGTTTTATTAAAAATCCTATGTGCTGGAGTATAGAGCCAAAACAACAAAACTTGTCACTGTCTAAATACACTATTTATGGACTGCACTATGTTATTATAGCATTACGTTTATAAGCATGCTACCATGGCTGACTCTTCCTTTGTCTTCTATTCAGCATTCAAGCTTTTGGAGAACTCTAACCAGCAGTGGCTCCAGGGCCTGGTCTATTCTGTAGGGAACCTCCTCGGCTCGGCATTGGCTATTTACAAGTGTCAATCAATGGGGCTTCTCCCAACGCACTCTTCCGATTGGCTTGCATTCATAGAACCGCCTCAGGTGAGATTTGTGGTTGTAATGTAAAAACACCAACCATAAGCCTAATGTTTATAAAACTGTAAAATATCTTATCCGGTTGCAATGTGTTCAAAGATCCTGAAAGTCTTTCTTTTTTCTGTTCTTTACAGCGAGTGGAGATCATGGGTGGTGGAATGGTATTGTAAAAAAGAAGACACACCTACTGAAAATTGCTGGTGTTTTATTTTGAATATATTAAATCTGTCTTTACAATTAGGTTTTTGTTAAACCCTCAAGCTTTTTATTCATCAATATTTTGATGTTTGTCATTTGACATTTCTTTGCAATTGTCACAGGTGATAAAATGTTATTAATTTCAAAACTGATTATAGGACAAACCATTCACCATCCTACTAAATCCATATTAGGTACAATTTGTCACCATAACCTGTTTTTCATTTTTAGCAAATAAAATTGTTAAAAGCTAATGAAGGTTTTGTATGTATTTGTTGAAAAATATTATGTCTAGAATAGTATATGTGAGCTTCTTTCTGAATTAGAGATGTTTTCTTTAAATTGGACACGCCCCAATTCCTATGCGTTTTGCATCTCTGCTGGAAACGCGCGGTCAGTGCTGCGACAATGAAGAAAACGCAATCATGCGTATATTGGTAAAAAGATGGGGATTCAGTTGTAGAGGTAGGCTTCCGGAAATGTAATAAATCAACAACCCTAGTCAATTCGTTGATATTTGCTAAATTGTTGTAAGAATTACCTATAGTACATTACACTGTAGCTATACAGTGTGTAATATTTGAACAAAAAATATTGATCTTGACAGGGACATAGCAACGTAAATGATCCCTGTAAAAACTGCATGTAACCTGCATGTTGGAAACTTCGTAAACAGATTTTAAATGAATTCTGTTGACTGAGCCTGAAATTCCAACCAATCATTGAGCAGCACTCGCTCGATCAAAGCAAAATGTGTGGTCATTCGCATTGATTGGCATTCCGAGCCTTTTTGGTGAGCCGGCTCTTAAGGAGCAAAATGTAACTGCTTCTTTCCCCAAAGCGACTCGGTTCCCAACTTTGCCAAAAAAGAACCGTTCATTCGTAAACAACCCATCGTCAATTCCTACGTTGCCCCTCCTACAGTCTACATGCTTTACATTCAGAACAACACCACTTCAAAACGTGGCCAGACATTCACCTCGTCCACTGATTTTAAGCAGCAGCAACAAAAAACTATTTAGATTCGAGGTAAGACTTTTCTCTTCCATAACTTAGATCCATGTTTGTACAACAATCAATTCTCGACCGCATGTCTCACGTGACCGTATTGTTATCAATAAATGCGTCGGTAGGCATCGTTAGCTTTATGCTACCATCCGCTTGCTAGGGATACAAAAACAATTCTCACTTGCATGGAAATCGGTTCGTACAATTGGATGCATGATGCCAAATATCCAATTGTCCATCACTGAAAACATTTCTACTTGTAATTTTTTTTACCCATGTGGAACTTTGCAGCCAGTACATCAGGATCAGAAAGAGATTTATTGCCAAGTACAGCAAGTTTCACAACAAAAGACGAACACCTATTACATGACAACAAATAAAAAATATCTTACATCAATACATTGTGTTTATCCAGTTAATCAATTAAATGTACTGTATGTACGTGCTGTCTGTACTGTATGTTAGCCTAAAACAAAATGCCACAAACTACAAGATATGGAGGCACGGTAACTAGGAAAAACGCCCGCGTTGGTTTAGTACGTACCAGACTCGGAGGGCGATCTTTTAAGGCCAAATCGGTGGTTTTGAATGTAAAGATGACGCTTGGGTCAATATAATTAGTTGGGCTGTGTCGAGTCTTTAGTCAGAACCAAATCATCTGCACAACAGGGGGGACAAAGTCAGACAGAAACTAAAGCTGCAGCAAATCCACCAAACACTCCGTATACCCGCTCCATTTTCAGGTCAGTTGGCATGGCATAGAATCCAGTAGATGTGCTCAAAGACCACGATACCCGTCCTGCTGAAGTAATCACCATTCTGTGTTAACATGTAGACTATGGCTGCTGAATGATACCTCGGTAGAACTGATTGGCAGTGAAAACCCACTGACACTATTCACTAAAGTGGGACCATGGAGCTGGAAGACACCGAGCAAAAGGCATCCCAGACTGTCCCATTACATTTGATTGTGGAGGTGAACCAGACAGCACTTTGTACCCCAGATTGGGCGGTTAATGCCAGAGCAAATATATTTTTTCAGCTACCAATTTCATTCCATCATTTTTGTTCATTTTATATTTTTATACTTTGCATTGAGTTAATTTTCTTCTTTTCCTGCTCAAAGGTGCCATCACCAACATGGAGGAGTACAGCCTCGGATGTTTTAGATGAGGACAGTTCTGTGGTTACGAAGGTATTGTGAACTGCCTCCAAATCAAGTACACTCCTAAGTAAATTTGGCTTGATCACAAAGTATTTTCTACAAAGTAAATATTTAAAGCACTAGAGTTGGGTTATGTTTGCACCCAATGTCCGACCAGTATGCCCATTTACTCCTCTTTATTCCACTTCATATTGTAGCAATACTTTTATAGCTTCACAAGGTTGTTTTGCGTGGGTTTGAGTGTGAATTCTCTCCCCCACCCCCGATTATGTATAGGCTTACTTCAGTTATCCAACGTCATTCCTTCCCCTCTTTCTGTAGACGGAAGACTCTGGGCTGGAGATATCGACTTTAGGAAGAGATCAGGATGCGCAGGAGCAGAATCTGACCGGTATCATTAAGGTGAAAGGCCCATAAGTTTCAGTATAATACAGTTTTATTCACACAATCATAATTGAATGTTGCTATATCTTTTGAACCGATTTGAGGGAATGTGTGCAATTTGATCTGATTAGGTGGTCGTGAAATCGGAGGAAGAGGAAAAGCCCTCACTGCGTACAAGTCTAGAAGTAAAGATCCATTCAGTGCCGATTAGGGAAGCTGGAAACCTGTCTGAGGGGAAGTTTGTGAAACAAATGGCACATGTCTCAACGGGGTCCTCTGAAAAGATCCTACTGCTACCGGTCATGAAGGAAGAGAGTAAAGACACGATAACTGACCTCCCTAAACTAGAAAGTGTTGCCACTCCCTTTCAGGAACAGGTATGTTTTTTTCTCATGTTGTAGTTGCTGGTTAAGTTAAAAACAATAACGTGATCTTGTGTACAGTACCGACCTGGGAACAATTTGGGTTAACTGCCTTAATCATAAAAAGATACATTTGCCTGATTGCATACGCGGAGCTGGCCAAGAAGAGTGAATGCCTCTTACTGACTGACTGAGTGAGTGAATGACTGACTGACTACCTCTTGAAAAATTGCGTATTGGTTAAAGTCGGGATTATCAACCAAGAGTTTCCGCGTTTGAGCCTCATCACAGTTATGCATTATAAACCTTGACACAATAGAAAAACATCTCTGGGTACAACATTCAGGTGCTACTTTATAGTAAGCCTAAAAGAACACTGTTTATGGTTATATTATGACTATTTCTGGTTCATTTTAAGCACCCATCCTTGCATGCATTTTAGGGTAATATAGGCTAGATAACCCCCTTGCTCAATTCTTATGGTTATTCCAAGTAGTACGTTAGATACTAGTAAGCCTATTACTGGCTAATAAGCTGTTAATATGTCCATGGCCAAAGCCCTAGGTGGTATTTGTGGTGGAGGTAAACTTAATAAGACACGTTAGTCAGTTTAACACAGTGCTAAATGGTGTCTGGTAGGGATGTGTATTGTACCATATTTGATTATCCACATAGTCTTCATCCGCTAATCTTTTGTCGGGTCGCGGGGGGCAGCAGCTCCAGCAGGGGACCCCAAACTTCCCTTACCCGAGCTACATTTGCCAGCTCTGACTGGGGGATCCCGAGGCGTACCAAGGCCAGTGTCGAAATATAATCTCTCCACCTAGCCCTGGGCCTACCCCGAGGTGTCCTCCCTGATAGACGTGCCTGGAACACCTCCCTAGGGAGACGTCCTGGGGGCATCCTTACCAGATGCCCGAACCACCTCAACTGGCTCCTTTCAATGCAAATGAGCAGCGGCTCTACTCCGAGTTCCTCACGGATGACTGAGCTTCTCACCCTATCTCTAAGTGAGACGCCAGCCACCCTACTGAGAACTAATTTCAGCCACTTGTAACCACTATCTAGTTCTTTCGATCATGACCCAGACTTCATGACCATAGGTGAGGGTAGTAACGAAAATTGACCGGTATATCAAGAGCTTTGATTTTTTTCAGCTCTCTTTTCGTCACAACGGTGCGGTACAGTGAATGCAATTCCGGCCCCGCTGCTCCGATTCTACGGCCAATCTGCAGCTCAATTTTTCTCTCACTCGCAAACAAGACCTCGAGATACTTGAACTCCTTTACTTGGTATAACGCCTCATTCCCTACCCGGAGGAGGCACTCCATCGGTTTCCTGCTAAAAACCAAGGCCTCAGATTTAGAGGTGCTAATCCTCATCCCAACCACTTCACACTCGGCTGTAAACCGGTCCAGTGAGTGCTGGAGGTCACAGGTCACGAATATGATATGTTGATATCAAATTTAAAAAAACCCTGTTCTCTGTATGTTGTTTTTAAAATATCCTAGTCTATTTACTGATTTATTACCTTCTATAAACCAAAATACATGTTTTTAAAAACTAAAAACTACCATTACAACATGAGTGTATTGGTATTGTTGTCATGTAACATCAGGAAATTAAGGCTGATATTCTGAACTCGTCTCATATTCATCTTTTGATCTTAAACCCTAATGTCTTCAGTGACCAACAAAAACAAAGGAGTTTGCCTTGCCGTTCCAATACTTTTGGAGGGGACTGTACATGCTATTTCCTTAACTCAAAGTTTTTTGCACCCTGACCCCCCTTTGGATTTCACATCTGAACTTTACGTAGCATTATGTGGCCAAATATTTCTTCCGGAGGTAACATTAATTCACAAAAAATATAAAAATGTCCTTTGAATTAGTTGACTTTCATCCATTTGCTACCAGTAGGCTATGAAGAATATGTTGCGTCATTCCAAGTGAATGGGTTCGACCACACTACTACCGCTTTGATTGAGGAATATAAACAACAAACACGTGTGAAGGATCTCTTGTTATAAAAACGACTTTAAACAGTATACTTTTTTTTAAATGTCATGGTATATCATCATATGTAAAATATGTTGATTGTAATTTTAAAAGTATTTAGAAAAATAACATTGAAGTATATTTATTGCAGCCCAAAAAATACACATAAAAAATGTTGGTCAATTGAATACACTCAAGTATTTGAATATTCGACTATCCATGCCCATCCCTAGTGTCTAGCGCAAACTTGGCATATTGTCAGCTTATAGCTCTGTGGGTAACAGCAATATTCTCTTTTAATTGCGGGCCGGCTGCACTAGGCTTGCCTGGTTTCTTTTTTGTTATTTTAAAATGCCTGCTCAGGGACTTGATCTATCAATCTTTCAGTTACTGTTCAGATGCTTCATCAGCATCAAGGCTCCCTACTGCCAAATGCATAATATACTCTTTATCGTTTTTGAGATTGTGTATACATAACCCGATTTGAATATCCAGTGGGGGTTTTATATTTGATGAGAGGTGTTGCTTACAACTGCTTCCCTTATATGTAGAGTGAGAGACTAAGCTAGTCTTATCAATGTGTATTGTCTATTAAAGTGGTCTATGTAAGATGTCTCTGGTTTAGGTAATCTTAATAAGAAACATAATGCAGTTATGTTAATACATGACAATGATCTAATGTTGAAATGCCTCTTACATGTGAGACCCGGGTTCGAGTCCAGGGAGGGCAGTAATGATCATCACTTGTCATTGCGGGCCGGCTGAATCAGGCTTGCCTGGTTTCTTGTCCCACAAAAATTATTAGTGTGACTAACATTACCCTTTTAAACTTTCTTGCCGGACCATCTATCAGTTTGCATTTGATTTTAATCTCTTACTTACTTTAGACACTATAATCCTTCTACACAGTTCAGTTTTAGGGGTCTGCATAGATAAAAATGGATGCCCTAAATGTGTAGTTAATAATGGCCCTTACATGTCTGTCTCTCCACACCCATGTTTAGGATTCCTCTTCTCACGAGCCTGGACATCCACATGAAGAGCCGTCTGTTGATGAGTCTGTTGATGAGTCTGTTGATGAGTCTGTTGATAATGTTGAGGATGCTGAGGATGTTGAGTCTGTTGAGGATCTGCGGGGACGACAAGAAAGTTTTATCCGCTTGGACCCCAAACTCCAAGCCGGTCAGATGTTAAGTTGCGTTCGTCTCCAGAGAATAGACATTCGAGCTGGTCCTGACGCTTTGAATTTCATGTCTAGTACTTTAACAACACCTAAAAAGCGTGGGAGGCCACCCAAAAGAAAGCGTCTCAATGAGTAAGTAATTCCATTTGGTTTGCAAAACAACACTTTAGATTGGGTGGTTCTGTATTTCCTTGCGATTTTTCAACTGATTCTGGGATTATTCCCGGTCTGATTATCATTGTAAAACCTGTATTTACAAATACATGTCCCACCTTACATTTAGCCCATTTTCTTCCCCTCCCTGTCAAGATCATCATCAAGATCATTATCAAGATCATTATCAAGATCAAGATCATCATCAGGATCATCATCAGGATCTTCATCAGGATCTTCATCAAGAAATTACCCCAAGACCAAAAAGCGTCGAGCAACAAAGGTTTCTAAAACCCATCCAGTTCAAGAAAAGGTATTTTAAATAATCCTGTATTTTTAAACTATTTTAAATGCTTCTGAATATGTACACTTATTTAAAGGACAAGAGCTGGGTGTACTTCAAAACATTCAGTATTGTGATGGTTGTTGTGACAACCAAACTCCCAATTAGGGCTCCGGAAGAACATGTCATTCCTAATGTTTCAGAAATTCAGGTGCACCACATGTTTAGGAGCAGTCCCAAAAATAGGATTATTTTTGTTGATTGAGAGACAGCGTATATTTAGTATTTTCAAGCATATTTGATGCCCTACAAATTATAGTAATATGTAACACTAAAGCCATTTCATTATAATAAAAGCTCTGTTTTTTAATACAAATTCCTAATGCTTTTGTGAAATAGAGTATACATTGTTGCATCCCTACTTTCCTTACAATATGGGTTGAAAATATGTTGATAATTGCCCTATCTGTATTTCACAATTTCCCAAGACAGATAGTTCCAATTGTCCAGTCTGTTTTTATTCCTAACTCGCAGACAGAACACTTTACACGGCAATCAAAAGGGACTTTGAAAAGAAAGACATACACGGATGACATCAGTGAAGAAGAGGAAGTTATAGAACGAAAAGAGTCAAATGACCACGAGGTAAAAAAAAACTGTGTGTTTCAAGGAGTGTTGTTTTCTATTAATAAACCGTTGAGAGTGGCGGTGTTAATCGTCCTCCATGTTGTCTTTGGACCAGGTCTACAGGTCTGCTGTGCATTCCTACATCCATGCCAGTTATACTGACGATTACACTATTGAACAGATTCTTTCCATGAGGACCACTCAAAAAGAGGTGATGGGAACTGCGTGTCTGTGTGTGCGATCGCCATTGCCTATGTCGTTTTTGTGTTGTGTTTTTCCACCATATTGCTTTAGCGCTTCTTCATGCGTGTGCCTTTGCTGATGTCACCACTTTGCTTTTCTCCTGTAGGTCGTCCCAGGGCATACTGAGGAAGTGAATGAATATTATGTCAAATTTAAGTACAAGTAAGTTGCCGTCCTAATAGAGATTTTGTGCTCAGTAAGTCTGTGGTAAATGTGAGGCTTTCTTCTGATCCATTTTGTTGCCTGTATTCTCTTACCGCTTATTTATTTCTTGCTTTGTCTTTCCCCCTTTCTGGCTCTCTCACTTGCCGTGTTTGTCTTTTCATTTTCTCTGTGTAAAATCTGTTTGAAATTCACTTCTCCCGTTGTTTCGCTCTAGGTCCTATAAACATTGTAAGTGGATCCCCATGCAGATTTTAGAGAAAGATGAGCGAAGTAATTTGAAGCTAAAAAACTTTTACAGTCGCACAGAAGAGACTCTTCATGATGTAAGTCTTCAGTTATATTATTTGTATTGTATTCTTTCATCTCTCTTTTGTTGTCATGACCTCCCTTCACTAGTCTACCGGTTAATGTAAAAGTGTTTGTGTGTCAGGATGGGTCCATGTTCAACCCAGACTACATGATCGTAGACCGAGTTTTGGACGTGAGATACAATACCTCCAGTAAAAAGGTAAGAGAGTGACGTATGAAAGGTCACTCATGAACTGCGCGCTCAAACGAGTGTGTGTGCATGTATGAATTGCATGTATTCGTTCTTGACGGGAATACCCAGGACATACTCGTATTTCGGCAGTATTTTCCTTGTGTTTGTCTGTAGATGGCGTGGCTATTCTAAAACAATCCCAGAAGGATTCAATAGCACACGTTAGCCTTTCTATCTGCTGTTTTGTACTGAGAATACATTGGAGTCTGAATAATGTCTTACCGTTACTTGCTTTTCCAGCGTGTGTATCAGTACCTGGTGAAGTGGTGCTCCCTGCCCTATGAGGACTCCTCCTGGGAGATATCTCAGGACGTGGATCGAGACAAGGTATCGGAGTTCAAGAGAATGCACACCCAACCATTGGTCCTCAAGAAACTTGTAAGTGCCATTGTAATGTGGATTACGAATCCAATTTCTTTTTTATATAAATATATTTTCCACACTTGTCTTGACACCTATCTTCAGTTTAATGGAAATATCAGGAGGTTCCGATAATAGATTCTGTCCACCTTTTGATCGATGAACAAAATCATAAATGTGGAAATCGGGGGGGCCTCCTTTATTAGCTTGAGTTCAAGATGTTGGTCTTCCATAGTTCTTCCATGTTCTCCAGGTGTATTTGTCTTTAACACTAGAACCGCCAAGCCTTTCAGAACAACAGTATCAGCCAGAGCCAAACTCATCGTCCCAAACACATTCCCCTTCTTTGTATCACCGTCCTGCCACAGCATCAGTTCATCGACTGGGTCGTCATCAGACTATATAAAATATTCCAAAAATAAGGAATTGCAGAGTTTGTTTGTTTTAAATGGTTAAAACATTTTTAAGTATGAATGTGTTTGTATTGAAGGTCTTACCATACAAAAAACGACTGAAAAAAGAATACGTAGATTATTTTTTAAGAACACGTTTTTTTCATTCATTTATTAGGCCCTACAAATGTACAAAATAAAAATTACACAACACTTGTTTCTAAATTACACACACTACTGAATTCTAATGGATTTATTTTGAATTCTTTTTCATTTAGATCTGATTTTGATGATTATATTTTTGTTTTGTTTTTTAACACTAGTATAGAACTAAAATACACCCATATAATCGGGAATAGACTTGCTTTCTCACAATGGTATGTTACATTCTATTTATAGTTTATGACAGTCACATACAAGTCCTATCAGGAGGTATAGACAGGAAGTTTAGATAGGATGTGTGGGGCCCATCAGCAACGGGAATCATGTCCTATCTATTGTCATTTGTTCAGAGTTAGACAGCACTTACGTGTTGTTGATTTTCTCATAGCCATAATCTCACAGTACCAATAAAGAGTCTGTTAAGATAGAGTCGGGCTTTGTTTGTTCTGGTATGATGGTGGTTGTGTTTTGTTTTGTCATAATGTGGTCCTCCGTAATTGGTTTCATTGGGTTGTTAGGTGGTTGTAGTTTGGGTGTTGCTAAATGAATTTTGGTTGTAGCTGTCTTTCACAATAACTGTATATTCTTTTTGTCTCTTTGTTCAGCCTTGTCCCCCAAAAAAATTCTGGGAGAAGCTGGAGGGGCCATGGAAAGGCAGAGATGGACTCACTCTGCGAGACTACCAGCTGGAGGGAGTAAACTGGTTACTTTTCAACTGGTACCACAAGTTAGTAATGACACACTAACTCATATCCATTAAGAAAGAATTATTTAACATGATAATATTCAACGAACATTCAAAACTGAAAGGTTACCCCCGGAGACGGATCTTGGAGACCAAACAAAAAAAAGAATATCGTGGAAAAGTTCTTTTTCCTGTAATTCTAATGAAAAAGTGACACTTCTGTAATATAAATTCTTTATTCAAATATTTTGAGGTACTGCATTCTAGATTTCCATGAGCTGTAAGTCCTTATCATCATGACTGAAACAAAAATGCCTTGAAATGTTTCACTATGTGTAATGACGGGAAAAAAGAGTATATGTCTCTTCTTGATTTGAATTACGGGGGATAATGAACTATTCCATGATATTCCAATTTGAGAAGCACCTGTACTTTGCAAAATACTTTGACTCTCAATTTCTAGCATCCTGTAACACTAAGCTAACGTTATCAAGCTAACAATGACATTGAACAATGAGATAGCACTTTTTTGGAGCAGGGGAATCTATTTTTCATATTATTATTATTCAGAACTTTTTTTTATCGGGCCTTGGTGCGGAACCACGTTCTGACCGGTGAGTAATTGCAAAATCCAGTAATATTATTTTTTTACTGAAAACATCCTACCTTGTGCAGCTACAACTACAGTGGCAATGAGTAAAGTGTATAAGTTCATAATAAATTAAAATACCGTTGTACCGAAATCATACCGATTTCTGATACGCCAACCATGACATTTGGCCTGCAGTTACACCCCTAGTGTATAGCATTCAAATTGAAAAGATAGGCTGTCTGCGCCCACCAAAGATTGATAGACTCACAGGGATGCTACGAAATAGGAAACGTAGCCTATATACATGAATGTGATAAGCATCTCCAAAAATGTCACACACGAACACGTCTCCCAAAGCTCCTTACACCCAGCATTCCCTTCCATCTTTCCATATCCACTCCAGGCAGAACTGTATCCTGGCAGATGAGATGGGTCTGGGAAAGACCATCCAGATCATAGCCCTTCTCTCAGAAATGCACTCTGCTGGGATACAAGGGCCCTTCCTGGTCATAGGTAGGTGGCTTAGAGTGACGGACCTGTAGTCAACAGGTCATCGGTTCAAATCCTTGGCCAGGCAGACTGACACAGACTACCGGAGGGCTGCTTGGTTTCATTAAAAACAGTTTCTTTCAGTGTTGCATTTTTTTTTTTACATTTCCAGGGGTTTCCAGTAATCCTGTGTTTTATTTTTATATATCCTTCAGGCATTTTCCTTACCTTTTGGGGAAATTGTTTTCCCCCTTTTTACTTACTTTTCTTGGTGTACTGGAAGATTATGTTGTGTTCTATTCTAGTGCATGATTTTTTTTAATGTGTTTTTTTGTGGTTCCAGTCCCCCTGTCCACTTTGGGGAACTGGTCCAAAGAGTTCTCCACGTGGACGTACTTGTACACTGTGGTTTACCATGGTTCGAAGGCCAGCCGAGAAGTCATCACTGAATATGAACTCTTCCTCAGAAAAAATGTAAGAAATTAAAGACATTTGGTTTTGACCACATTTAGGTCTTAGGACAGGCTGTCTGAACGTATTTTAGAGCTATATATGTCACATTGTCAGCAATTATTTTCTAGATGTAATTATTTGCGCGACCCGCTTGCCGATCATCATTATGGCCTCTAACCCACAGGGCAAGATCCTCCCAGGGATGTGTAAATTTGACGTCCTCCTGACAACCTATGAGATGGTATCGCTCATGCCCCCTGCCTTCAGACACATAGATTGGCGCTGTGCCGTCATTGACGAAGCCCACCGACTCAAGAAGAAGGGATGCAAACTCAGCGTGTACCTCAACAATCTATCAATGGTATGTGAAACGCGCACAGCCCATCACCCTCCAAATGGTGAACCTCCGTTAAGCGTGGTTTTAAATACAGTCTGTTTTAGTTCTCTCTTTCTCTCGCTCTTCCCTCAGGAATACAAGGTCTTGTTGACAGGGACGCCTCTGCAAAACAGCCTGGAGGATCTCTTCGGTCTTCTAAACTTTCTAGACCCAGAGAAATTTCACTCCGAGTCGTGCTTCATCGAGAAATATGGCAACATAGAGACGAAAAAACAGGTAGAGTTTTGCATTATGCATGGAAAGAGGCGGATGGAAATATTCTGGCTCACCGAGATGCACATGGATCTGAGTCATTGCCTTGCAAGTATCACTTCGTTACCGTGACCATTTTATGTATTGGCCTCATTGGTGTCCTAGATCAGGGATGAAGCAGATGTCTGCAGACCCAGATGCTCTCTAGGAGGATTAGTTAGCCATGCATACGTTCTGATAACTCATTTGTAACCTTTGATTTCCTTGATTCTCAGGTGCACAAGTTGCAGTTGCTCTTGAAGCCCCTGATGTTAAGGAGACTGAAGGAGGATGTGGAGAAGAGCCTCAAGCCCAAAGAGGAGATCATCATAGAGGTATGAGTAGATGTGTCACGTCCTGCAAGGAAACCAATTGAAAGGAGTAGACACTGCTTGGACTCTCTCAATAAGAAAAGCAAATATGTTTGCTGTTCAAACTTTTAAAAGAAAACAGTCATTGCATTTCCATATAAGATGGCGATGCCTTTCTCTTTTCAGGTGGAGCTGACGGATGTCCAGAAGAAATACTACCGTGCTATCCTGGAGAGGAACTGGGGCTTCCTCAAACAGAACAAATCCGGAAACCTACCCAACTTGGTCAATATCTTAATGGAGCTACGCAAGTGCTGCAACCACCCCTTTCTTGTCAACGGTACCTAACGCCATAACACAAGGCAACGCCCTAACTTATAAATCAGGGATCATCAACTCTTACCCTACGAGGGCCAGAACCTGCTGGTTGTCTGTTCTACCTCATCGTTAACTGGACCCACCTGGTAATGAACCCTGATCTTGGTCAATGCCCTAGTCCTGTAGGTCAACACTGTGACCTACAAGTCACTGCAACAGCCCTACAGGCCTACGCCATAGCCATGTAGGTGTTCAGCCCTTCATCACCAGGATACATACTCCAACTAAACTGATGTTTGTCTTTAACCTAAATTCCAATACTATTCTTAACCATGGCCCACAGGTGCTGAAGAGGTGATAACCTCCCAGCTGAGGGACACATTAGACCCTCAGTCTCCAGACTTCCACCTTCAGTGTCTGGTTCAGTCGGCTGGTAAATTGGTCCTTCTGGACAAGCTGCTGCCCAAGCTGAAGCACAGTGGGCACAAGGTGCTCATCTTCTCCCAGATGGTCCGAGTGCTAGACATCCTGGAGGACTATGTCTCACAGAAAGGGTAAGCTACACAACATTTCATTGATCCGTTTCGGGGCATGAGGTTTTGTCCCTTAGTGCCTATAGACCAAGTGAACATTCCTGGTCTTTCTCCATCTGGTTGGGCAGCCGGTCGGACGTACTGGCTCTCTCATTGTCTGAACATTCAAAAACATTGATGTGGCTAAAAAGCTCATGTAGTCTTATCCACTTTCCTAGATTCCAACCCCGTAAGTGAGTTTTTCAATTTCTTGTAGTGGCTTGCTCTTTTGGGTTTTAGGCTGGGGATCTGTGTAAGCACTTTGATAGCTGTGGATTTAAAAAAGCCTTTAGCAAATACATTTGATACCTCCAAGTTTAATATCAATGTGGATAGGACACACTACTTTTTATTTGTATATTATTTTACAATGCATGTATACTAAGAACAGACTCTTATTCACAGCGACAGCTTTGGAACAACTGGTTTAATTATTTGAGTTATTCCCATCGGCTCCTTATATCTTTTGGGTAACTTAACTGGGAATTGACATGAATCAATCCATGCACAATTATTACCATCCTAAGGTGTAGATTGGGTATGTGTTGCATTCCTCCCCATTCTGTATGTATTGTTACTGGATACTATGATTGTATAGCTTTTTCACCTAAGGTATTCTGTTGTCCTGAGAGGGAGCTGAAGTTTTGATCAGTCGTTGAAATAAGAGCCTAAAATATAATGACTGTTGAAACATTTTGTGCAGGTATAGCCAATACAATGTACGCCTATCTCATGCATGTATGAGGTTGACAGATACTCAGTGATTAGACCATCTGACCACTAATCAAAAGGTCGCTGGATCAAATCCACAAGTCAGCAAATATGCAATTTTATCCCTGAACAAGACTGTTAGCTCAAAAATGTTCTCATGACACTCAATGAGTGTCATTAGAGCACCTAATGAAGTTATATTTCAGTTGTTCCTTGAAAGCTTTTCAGTTGGCAACCAATGGATCCACACAACAAGACCACAGACGCAGAGCTAGATTTGCTTTTATTCAATGACCAGTAATACAACAGCCCTGTTTTGTTTGTCCCTCACAGGTATATATATGAGCGCATCGACGGACTAATCAAGGGAGACTGTCGCCAGCAGGCCATCGAACGGTTCAGTAAGCCTGACTCACAGCACTTCGTGTTTCTCATCTGCACGCGATCAGGAGGACATGGAATCAACCTGACAGCTGCGGACACTTGCATCATCTACGACTCGGACTGGAACCCCCAGAACGACATTCAGGTAAAAGGAGCTTTGACCAATGACCTGTTTGACCTCCAATCAGGTTTGATTACTTAGGCCTGTTTTTGATTTATTTTTCGAATTTTACTTGAAGCCTAATATTATCCTCAAATGGGGAATAATGGCCAATTACAGGGCCATAAAGCTCAGACTTTGGAATGGGTAATTCTTATTGGATGACTTGCTGACCCTTCATCTCGGTCCTCCCTCCCAGGCCCAAGCTCGGTGCCATCGCATTGGTCAGACGAAGGCTGTTAAGTCCTACCGGCTGGTCACCAAGAACTCCTGTGAACAATTGATGATGGACAAGGCCAGTCTGAAGCTCGGGCTGGATCAGGCTGTCCTTCAGAGCATGAGCGGAAACCAGACGAAACGTTCCAGCGGGGTGAGACATATGGCCATTTGATTTTACTGCGTTTAAAGAAAATACATAGGCTGGGTTGACTGACAAGCTGGTGTGTAAGTATTACCAGTCTGACAGTGGTCCTCAAACCTCTCGGCAGGACACCTGGTATTTTTACATATTAGATGTTTTCCAGAGCATGCACAGCTCAGGCTGCTTGTCAACTAATAATCCCCGGGCCAGCTTTGGAATACATCCAGGAAATGAAACGCCTTTGTCTGCCAGAGGCCTGTTTCGCTAGTCGCCCTTGTTACGCTGTGACCCTGAGCCACGGCTGCGGCGCAAACGAGCACCTGCCCAAAACCCGTTTCCCCCCCCTCAGATCCAGCAGTTTACCAAGACGGAGGTGGAGATCATGCTGAAGAAGGGGGCATACGCAATGGTGATGGAGGACACCGGGGACGAGCAGCGATTCTGCGAGGAGGACATCGATCAGATACTCCAGAGCAGAGCTACCACCAGAACCATAGGCAGCCAAGGCCAGAAAGGGTCCACCTTCTCTAAGGTGTGCGCGTTAGTGCGTTTGACACACACCTCTCTCCGGTGGGAACAAGCGTGCTGTTTGAAAGAAATTAATGGGATCTTTTTGTAATAAACTGAGGTGTATTTACAGAGCGATATGCAGCGCCTTACAGTGTTCATAAAGCAACCATATATCAAAATCAGTAAGTTTTATTGCCACATTTCACAACAAACAAGCAATTTGTTCTGGTCCGTTGGTGCAAGAATTTATAAAACAATCAGACAATGGAATCAATGAACAACTCTAAAATCTATACTATAGCTGTTTTTGTATTGAGAATATTTGCAATAACCGATCAAAAGTCAGTGGTGAGTTACCATCAGTAATACATCATGCAAAAATCCATGTTAAGCCACTGTTTATCAAAAAGGAACTTTAAAGGAAATGGATTCCAAAAAAAACATTTTATTTAGATTATTTTGTGCTTTGAATAAATAAACAAGATTTCCAAAATTCATAAAAAATGAAACTAAGATTCCTGTGGGGAAAACAGCTCAGAATTCTTTTTCTGCGACTGTTGACCATGTGATATTTATTTCTGACCAGCAGATGTCCCCACTGTGCTCTGTATTTCAAGTTTCAGGAATGTTTTTTTAACAAACAACACCTGAAACCTCACTTAGTGCCAGGTGCGTTTTGACCCAGTAACATAATTTCCTTTCGGTGAAATATAAACCATAGCATCAATTAACAAATGATAACATACTGTTTCTTTCATACTTAAGAATACATGAATAAAAATACGCACATAACATTTAGTTGGTTTACAATACAATTAAATATGGAGATTGTTACATATATGTGATCTGGTTTTATTGCTGGTCTCAACTAGGAAACGTTTATTTCTGGCATAACATGTGTGTAACCGAGTGTTAGTCAACAGCAGTTGGTGACAACATCGTGTTTTTCCCCTTTAACCATGAAAATGTAATTGTCTCTCCTCCCTTATAGGCTAGTTTTGTTACAACACAGGGTCACTCCAACATCGAAATTGATGATCCGGAGTTCTGGGAAAAATGGGCTAAGAAGGCCAACGTACACGTGGATACTTTAACTTGTAATGAGACGGTAACCATCATTTTAAATATGAAAACGTAAAATGTTTGCCATGTTCTATATAACCAGAAGTGTATTCTGGTTATAAGCTAACCGCATTTCATTGTACTGTATTTGTTCTGTTTAATGACAATACATTTGAGACTGATCGAACATGGAATTTATTCTGTTTGTACAGTACATGGCTCTTTTCTTTTTGATATGCTAACCTTTCTCTGTCCCTTAACTAGTATCTCTGCGTCTGTCATCCTCTTTCCCCGTCTCTCCCCTCATCTCTTCTGTCTTTCAGGCCAGCCTGGTAATAAACCGGCCCAGAAAAAGAAAATCTGTGAAGATGTTCGGGGGCTATATAGACACCAGTAAAGACTATGGAGATGATGGCGACTATGTTAATCCAGATGTTCCCCACCAGTACCCCAGACACTTAAATGGTAGTGGTTTGACTACCGTGGCTCACGTTCCATTAGCAGGCCTGGAACATAATCAATACAGCCAGGTGGAGAATATGCTGCTCCGGTTTGGGTGAGTCTGTTAAAGCTGCTTTATAACTTGCCTACACACGCGAAGCAATTAGCCACACGAAATGGCTATTCCGTTTGCTTGCGAAATGCTAGTAAAACATAGGCAGCAACGCTTTACATCTCAACGCGACGACCCAGAAGACTTGAGTGTATTGCCCTCTCGTGCGCCGTGATGCTAAACGCGGGTAGGGAATCAAGGAATCCAGACATTAAACATTAATCTAATCCCACCTGACCCTAAACTTTTTAAATAATAAAATAATCTAATGTAGTATCAATTGTATTACCTGGAACATTCAGAGGAGGTAAATAGTGCGTCACTCTCTGTTCTTCCCCGCAATGCCTGCCTAAATTGTGTACCTGTTAGCGATTATGATAATGAAACCCGCCTGGCTAGATGAAGGATTTTCCAAAAATCTTATTGATTAAATGTTAACTAAGTAGCCAATGCTTGCTTGTTAAAATGGTATAGTGGTTTATATCACAGGGGTTATGGTGTTATTTAATCATTGTTATTGGACTTGCCAGCCATGCAGGACCTTGCTGGAGTCGCTCTGTTTTGGGAAATTACGAGACTGATAATCTGAATCTCTGGAAATTATGGACCCAGGCATTGTCAGCGTTGGGCACTATGGGGAAATCAAAAAGCCTTACGTCACAAATCTAACGGAGTGTCTCTCATTTTATTGGCTTGCTATGTCTCGCAGGTGTATTGAAGAAGGTCTTAAATCAGTAAATAGACGAGGATATTTTAAACACAACATACAGAGAAAGGAAGACTAATTAATGAGCAGGCGAAAAATAGGTGTGATGTCTATGGTCATTTATATCTTCTATTGTTTTCAGAAATGTACCTCTCCTTCTCATCTTTAACCCAGCCTTTCTAACCTGTCCAGGTAGACTAGTCCACAGTGGATGATGTTCCATGATAACTGCACTGCAATTTTAATAACACATTGTTTTTGGTTAAGAGATGGGGGTGTTTTTAAATGGACAATCTGTATATTATAGAGTCTTCTATGGGTGGACCAGAAAGAGGGGGATGGCAGATGTATGTGTGTGTGTTTGAATGTGTCTTGGAGGGAGGGGGTTACCCATTGGACCCCTCCAGGCTAATGGGGATCGTTCCTAAACCATGAAGGGAAATTTCAACCATGCTCTATGTAGGTTTTTGAACTGCAGAACTAGGCTGTTAACGTGCAGTACTTTTCCCATACAGTTGGGGGCGATGGAGAGAGATACAGAGACAGCTGTGTGATGTGGAGGGCTGTAACCTGGGGCTGACGGATTTGGAGGAGTTATGCAGGGCCATTATGTCGGTGTGTCTGCTGAACTACCGAGGCAAAGCCAGCATCAAGGATGCCCTGTGGAAACTCATAGAGCCCTTTAGAGACCAGAAAGCCTATTTGAAACATAGAGGTATGACTGGATTTGAATGGAACTTTACCCACATCCTTGTGTCTTAGATGTGTCGGATCTCTCATCTGTTTATTTCTTTGTCCTGCTCTCTTTCTCCTCGGCTCAGCACAGGTCTGACCTGTGTGCCGCAGAAGTTTGATGAGGAATTTGATATCAGCAACATACCTTGGCTGGCATACTACAATCCAGAAACTTACCTTGACAAGTTGTTTTGCAATCAGCTCAAAGAGCACCGCACCAAAATGTACGTGTGTCTTTATTTTAGCTTCATTCGTACGTTCTTTCAACATTCATCATCATACATGCACACAATTACCAGACAACAACAAAACGCTTTCTTACCACTCGTCACCTAACACTTTCTGTCCAACAATCTGTGTTTCTCAGAATGGTGCTACGAGTACGTTTGCTGCTGGTGTTGAAGGACTACTTGATTGGAGGCCAGGCCCAGAAAGTAATGGCGGGGGCCAATGCCAAGTAAGAAATTCCCCACGCCAAACAAAAACACGTACAAACTGTACACACACCCGTACAACCGCACAAGCTATCGTTGGTTTTCCACGCTCCTTTGTTCCCGAGAGATCTATGAGCCCTCGTTGATAGGAGTGCCATGTCTAGGGCATACATCTTCATTCGGGACCCAACCTCTGTCTCTAACGGTTAGCCCTTCCTGATACAGGCGGGTGTCTATCCGTGTGCCTTGTGTCAGTGCTGGAGAGGCCTGTTCGTTCCCGGGTTGGTGGGATGAGGAGGCCGATAAATCTCTGCTTATTGGGACCTTCAAACATGGTATAGCAAACACACACACACACACACACAAAGTTTCTTATTTCTTTCCTTGTTAGTGCTATGAAATAAAAAATCTGTGTTCCCTGACCATAGCCTAATCCTAACCTTATCTAATCTTAACCCCAATAACCTAATATGTATGCCTAAAGTTAACTTGGCTCTAATGTCTAACCCAAACCCTAACATTGGGTACCTAAAAGTACCTTAAATTCCATAAGATAATTCATACTCATACTCATCTTCATCGGCTTGTCCGGTATCGGGTCGCGGGGGCAGCAGCTCCAGCAGGTAACTTAAGATAACCTATATTCTTATAATAGCCTTAATTGTATGTTTGTGGCTAAACCTAACCCCTAAGCTGTGAGTTTACATTGTCTTCGTGTGGACCAACAAAAGGACCTAAAAGGGAATTTTTATCTTTTACTATCCTTGTGAGACCTTCTGTCCCTATTTTGATCTTTTTAATTAAAACACACACACACACACACACACACAAACACACTGAGCAAGGCAGCAATGATGTGGAAAGTTTTAACACTTTAAATGCTGTATCTGTCTGTCTCTCTGTCTCAGGGTATGAGGAGTTCACATTGATGAGAGCAGACCCCAGTCTGTGTTTTCTGGAGAAGGCGGGCCCTCCCATTAGGTGACTTCATCTGTAAATTCCTGTCTGCTTTGAAGCCTGTCTTCCAATCATTGACCTATACAATGCAGGGAACAATATCACTATCCAAATGACCTTTTCTCAGTATCATACTTTAGACATTATAATAGTTATTTCAATATGTGCTGTAGTGCCAGAACACTTGATTGCTAAGGATGTTTTTTCACTTTTTGTGTTCTAGCGCAGAAAAGAGTGCACCTTTAAAAAATGTTGGCAACCATAATGGCCAAGCTGAGATGCCTTCTGCGAGCAAACCCACTACACAGACCAATACACCTGTGAGGAAAAGGTAACTATTTACGTAACTTAATAATAAGTTAATAGTGAAACTATTGTGATTTAATCAACTAAAGAAGTATTGACACCCCTAATGAATTTATCAAAAGTTAATGCAAAAACAATACATTTTCAAACCCATATTTTATTTGGTACTGTTGTTTTTGCAAAATCATTTTAAAAGAATATTTCAAATGAAACGGGAAGGCTGGTGTCTGTTATGAAATGCAGTGCTTTTTAATTGGTCTCTGTGTCCAAGAATTGTTTTAATGGCTTTCACATGTTCCTGTTTCCTGGGGTATAAATATGGCATACGTATGTTAAAATTCTTTGTCATACATCACCATGGGTAGAACCAAAGAGCTGTCAGCTTAAAGGAGGCAAATGCTTGTTGTCCTACACAGAAGAGCGAAAGAATATAAAAAAATACATTAATAGTTGAAAATATCACTAGTCAAGGCGTTAATCAAAAAGTTGCCCAAATCTGGAACCGTTGCAATTTTGTGAAGAAGACATGCAACGTATTGCCTACCTGTACACTGAGAAAGCTGGGAAGAGAAGCGAAGAAGAATCCATGTATCACCGTTTCAGAACTGCACAGATTAGTGGAATCTTGGGATTATCTAATGTCAAAATCAACTGTTTGACACCATGTCCATATCATGAACTTTTGAAAGATTTACACGACACAGGCCCTTTCTGATCCCAACCTACAGCTTGCAGCCTCTGAGCTTAAACAAGCGTTGATGCAACTCCAGTTGGAATAACGCCTGTCCCGAAGCATACATCAAAATCAACACAGAAATGACTGCACCACCACAACATCTGTTATACAATGGCCACTTGTCTGGACAGTGTCTGGAGGTGCAAAGGATCTTGAAAAGAGCCACTTATAGACGTGTGGTTCAAGATACTTTCAGAGGTGTGAGCCAAACTTGACGGTTCTGGAAAAAAATACCTGTAATGTAATTGGTTTAAACAGGGTTCTTCCAACAATATCTATCTGACAACATTGTCTGGAGCAGCTTAATCACTCACTAAAGGCTTATGTGTTGTCAAAGTTAGCAAATGACAAATACCCCCCATATAAAACTTTGGCAGACATTTTCTCTCACTTAAATCAGTAACTTGTAGTAACCACAGATTTCGACAAAGATTATCTTTAGAATACGACTAACCCATCTCAGCCCTATTCAATAAAAACGATGAGGCCTTTTCTGCTGATCTTCACCAATGATTCTGGAGGGCACTGTATATACAGTGGGGCAAAAAAGTATTTAGTCAGCCACCAAGTGTGCAAGTTCTCCCACTTAAAAAGATGAGGCCTGTAATTTTCACCATAGGTACACTTCAACTATGAGAGACATGATGAGAAAAAAAAATCCATGATGAGAATTTATTGGTAAATTATGGTGGAAAATAAGTATTTGGTCAATAACAAAAGTTAATCTCAGTACTTTGTTATATACCCTTTGGATATGACAGAGGTCAAACGTTTTCTGTAAGTTTGGGATCATTGTCATGCTGAAAGACCCAGCCACGTTTCATCTTCAATGCCCTTGCTGATGGAAGGAGGTTTTTACTCAAAATCTCACGATATATGGCCCCATTCATTCTTTCCTTTACACCGATCAGTGGTCCTGGTCCCTTTGCAGAAAAACAGCCCCAAAGCATAATGTTTCCACCCCAATGCTTCACAGTAGGTATGGTGTTCTTTGGATGCAACTCAGCATTTTTTCTCCTCCAAACACAACGAGTTGAGTTTTTACCAAAAAGTTATCTTTTGGTTTCATCTGACCATATTACATTCCCCCAATCCTCTTCTGGATCATCCAAATGCTCTCTAGTAAACCTCAGATGGGCCAGGACATGTACTGGCTTAAGCAGGGGTACACGTCTGGCACTGCAGGATTTGAGTCCCTGGCGGCGTAGTGTGTTACTGATGGTAGCCTTTGTTACTTTGGTCCCAGCTCTCTGCAGGTCATTCACTAGGTCTCCACGTGTGGTTCTGGGATTTTTGCTCACCGTTCTTGTGATCATTTTGACCCCACAGGGTAAGATCTTGCGTGGAGCCCCGGATCGAGGGAGATTATCAGTGGTCTTGTATGTCTTCCATTTTCTTATAATTGCTCCCGCAGTTGATTTCTTCACACCAAGCTGCTTACCTATTGCAGATTCAGTCTTCCCAGCCTGTTGCAGGTCTACAATTTTGTTTCTGGTGTCCCTTGACAGCTCTTTGTTCTTGGCCATAGTGGAGTTTGGAGTGTGACTGTTTGAGGTTGTGGACAGGTGTCTTTTATACTGATAACAAGTTCAAACAGGTGCCATTAATACAGGTAACAAGTGGAGGACAGAGGAGTCTCTTAAAGAAGTTACAGATCTGTGAGAGCCAGAAATCTTGCTTGTTTGTAGGTGACCAAATACTTGTTTTACCGAGGAATTTACCAATAAATTAATAAAAAATCCTACAATGTGATTCTCTGGATTTTTCTCCACATTTTGTCTCTCATAGTTGAAGTGTACCAATGATGAAAATTACAGGCCTCTCACCTTTTTAAGTGGGAGAACTTGCACAATTGGTGGCTGACTAAATACTTTTTTGCCCCACTGTATTTGTGCAATAAGTACATTGCAATGTTTCATGTTGCTTTAAGTGTATATTAACATTTCCCAAACTAGTGAATGACATCACATTACATAAAGTATGCTCCATGTTTTTATGGAGATTAGTTATTTCACTGTCACACACCACAGATTTTACTCAATCTCTTGATTTCCCTTCTGTTCCCTTTTTTTCTTTAAATCTTTTCCAGGATTCTCCCCGACTGGATGCTTGTGGGATCCGAAGAGTTCATTAAGAAGGCTGTTACTGAGGTCCTGGCTTCGAATAGTGTTGAGGAGATGGAATGTGACAGTGATTGGCCCACATTTAGAGCACTGAGTGAACGGCTGCACCTGTTGATCTTTAAATGCCGAAGAATGCCCCGGTGTAATCCGGCCAAGAACCAAACCAAGAGCCAGGAACCAACCGGGAGCAGAACAGCTACCAACAGAATACCAAAACTCAAGAGAAAGAGGCAACGGGTCATTGAGATCCAAACCAAACGCGTACTGAAAAGACCTATCGAGAACCAGACTACACCAGGCAAGAGTGTGCGTTTCTCTACTGAGACAAGAAGGCCTGTCGAAAGAGACAAGTAACTGGCAATGGAGAATGATTACGATACAATTACACTGACCAGAATCACAAAAGAAATTGAAAGAACTACACTGATTGAATCATCTGGCCAGCATAGGGACAGTATGCTAATGGAGATAAGCAAACCAGAAGAGTTTGAAAATCAAAGTGAAAGTGGCCCTTGCAATTGGAGAGAGAGGGGACCTGCCACCTTGCGAGAGGACAAACCTTTCCGAGTGGCCTTACGAAGACCTATTGAGAGAGGAAAGGCTTACTCAGGATGGTTTAGAGAGCCCACTGAAACTTCATTACTCATTGTGCATTAATATGTAGATACATTTGTCTTTCATCTTTGAAACCATGTGTTATTTCTTTACATACTTCAAAAAACTGTTTTTGATACTTTTATACCAAAATGCTGTACTTTGTTAGGGTCACATGCAGACCTCTGGACAATACTACAATTGATAAGACTTTCAGTTTATATTTGCCTTATAAACCTCCAATATTGTACTCTACATTTCAAGTCACAACTAAAACACTAGACAGTTTCCAGTACTTGGACCTTAGAAAGAGAGAGCCCATTTAAGGAAACAGTTATCTTGAATATAAATGTGTATCTCTGTAAGCAGTGTTGTAAACTGAACTGTCCCATAGGTTCTACCTCTGACAACATCATAAAGGGTTGGTTAATATCTGTATTGGATAATACACTTTTTGAAAACAATTGTATAATAAGATAAGAAACAGAATATATCATCTCCAAATGCTACAGTTTCAAGCTTTACTTGTCAAATGCACCAAATATTTCGACAAGTGAAAGCGTCAACTTGCACAATGAAATTCTTGTGACATGGCACCCAACAACTATATAGTGAGAGTTTAAAAAAAGAATATGGAAGCAACATATGGCCAGAACAAAATAACTATAAAGTAAAGCAAAATAGATATTTATATTCGGCACAATACAACTATGTGAGAATATAAAGAGAAAAATGTATACAGCCAATATATATTTTACATAACACTGTACATAGCAGTTTAAATAGTGTACTGTAAAACAAGTTAGTACTATAGAATATTATAGATATGGCAGTAATAAGCATAAAGATGTCAACTAGCACCAATTTCTGAAAGAGTAGGATGGGGAGGATGAACAGAATGGTAGAGGTATTTAGTATTATAGATACATGGGAGTCTAATACGCTTATGAATGGTACATGCAAAGGAATATTCCCAGCTAGCTACTTGCCATAATTTGAATTAGCTTCACTGTATTCCAATGTCAACACTGCTGTATTGCAATTATGTTTGAAGGAAAACACTGTCCTGCCTCTGGAGGGCTTGCCTTTTTGATCAGAAAAGGCTGTACTTCTGTCCTTTTGAAAATCTGTCTACCGGATAATGGGATCTGTTTAATCAAAAGAAATGTTTAAATGCTGAGAAGGTTTCTAAAAGGGCTCCTTGTTTGGATGCAGAGGTTCTAGAGGGGTTAGCCGAGCAAGAACTCTATAGTTCTAGGTTGATTTATTTCTATTCCTTCGAAGAATGAGTCCATTATATACCATGTTCAGATTGTCTGAGCTACTAGCTGCTGTTGAACAAAACAAGGTGCTGTTGAATGATAGGACCTCAACCATTGTAACCCTGTCTTTTTTGTTTTTGTTTCTATACTGTCTTGGATATAAACTTTTTTTATACATTAAATAAAAGATTCAATTCTATGTATTTTGATGCTTATGTAAGTTGTAGGCTACCCTCTTAGGCCTGACTGATCTGTCATCAAGGAATCTGGAGGTACGATCCTGAAGACTAGGGTTAGCCTTTCCTTGTGCACAGACTGAATTGCAAGTACATCAGTAGGGAGCGATGGTGCATGGTTTCCCTGGAGGAAGATCACGTCAAAGGCTTAGTGGTAGAGGGCATTGGTCCAATAAATGATCTGGTTGTAATTCCCCAGTCAACAAAGTGAAAAGAGCCTCATGTTCTGTTTGTAAGTTAGGGTTAGCAAAACAAGTCAGGTGTTTCTGAGTATTTCTAAGTTAATTACTGCAAATAAGAATGTTTGCTTACCTTAACTCACCAGATGATGAAATGACAGGAACAGAAATTATTTTGGATTTGTTAATGGGCGGGCCACCTGTGGTGATTGAAAATAAACAGACTTTATTGGAATAGTGTTACCACGTACTGCCAAAAAAACAACTAAATTATGCAGATGCTTTTATCAATTCTACCAAACTGGGCAATTGCTTTACTGTAGTTGGACCAGGTCATCTGATTCACCACATAAGGGAAATAAGAGGTAGCCTAAATATTATAAGAAAAAACATAGAATGACTGGGAGTGAAGTGGGAGTCTTCAGGCACATTTTGTGGTGTTTCATTTTTTGCCATTGAATAATTAGTATTTAGGCTACATCTTAGCTCCATCATGGGCAGAATAAATGTGTTGTCCAACAACTTTAGGAATGCTGTCCAGAATATTAGCATACTGATACAAAATTAAATCTTAAATGAGAGACTTGCTTATCAATAGGGGCCCTATAGCCATACAGACATATTTTCATTTACAGTCCAATTTCATCTTTAACCAAGAGAAGCAACCCAACAGGTTGATCAAGATTAGTATAGTTGAAATACTGGATTATGTATGTAGGTACCATACTTTTCTGCATGCTATCTGATTAGCTATTCCAGATTCAATGTCCTCAGGGCTGAAGGTTTGTATGACCATTAGACTGCTAATTCTTTCTCTGCATAAAGAGATATAATAACAACATTAGGTAGATTTGTAGGCCAGAAAAGGGGAGTCATAAAAATGTGTAGATACTCTATTTCTATGTACATTTGATCAAGGCTGATTTTTGTACCCCTCTAAAACATTATTTCATTCTATAATTTTAAACCCGTGGACTGGTACCACACCCTTTAGGACCCAGAACAGAAGAATCCCAAGCAGAGTTATGCGTCTATGAATGTCATTTAGGATGGTGGTTTGTGTGTGTAAACGTGCACAATTCCTTTGGGTGGATGTCCCAGCAGTTAATGCGAATGAGACCAGAAACACCCATTTTCAATCAAGCTGATTTATAGATGATCACATTTTCCCTGACAGAAACATATGTTGGGTCAATTCATATTGACGTCTGTTTATGTTTTGGGATGTAACTTCACTTTATCTCTTAGTATGACCTAGATGCTGATCTCGTCGCTGTTAAATAAAAATCTCCACTCCACTTTCATTTTCCGCCCATTAGATTGGTAGCCAATACCCACTAACTGTAATTCAACTTCTGACTCTAGTATAAAGGCAGTTTTCTTGAAAGAAAATTCTGCGGAATGTTAACTGGGAAATATGGTCATGTTTAGTTTCCTTAAGAAGTGTCTATGCCTGAAAGTGTAATGGCAAACGTGCCAACAGCACTGACAAAATATAATGTTTCAAACAGGTCTATGTCATTCCATCTCACGCACACACACACACACACACACACACACACACACGCACAGTCATCATGACAATCTTTACTCATAACTAATCTATGTGACACTGCTGGCCCACCTTGTTTTGAATGATGTAATTGCCTGAAGCTATGGATGCCTGAAGGTGCTGAAAGGATAAAGGACCCAGACCAAATGTTTTACATAGTTTCTCCTCTGTTCACAGTGTTCTGTAAACAGTCCACCACTGTAGTAGTGACAGTTGACAGGCCCCACAATATGACTGTCATTGCCTTCAAATCCATGGGCTTAATGAACACTTTTGGGGTGTTTTCTCAATTTCTGACTCTCCATTTCCCTCGCTCACACACACAAAGGCGACAAACTTGCGTCGGTCACCCCTGTGGGCCCAGAGTTGCACACAAAAATGCATTGTAAATTATCTCATTACCGTAATGTTTTCAATCTTTTTGGTTTGCTATTTTTTGTTAAACAGTCACACTACAAATAAGAGTGATACCCTATAAAACTCATAGGCCACACTAAAGTAGGTTGCCATTATCAGTGGACCCATTCCAATTAACTTGACACCACACAAATCCACAGAACATGTGATTTCCAATGCAACAAACCTGGGGAACAGGAACATCTATGTGAAAATGTGAAAAACGATTCTTACCTTCACATTCGTCGCCAAGCTCAGAACACTGGGTCTGGACACCACCCTGTGCAGTTCTTGGACTTTTTGATAGGCAGACCTCAGGCTGTGCAGATTGGCACCTCCTCATTGACTATGGGATCCCTGAGGGGTGTGTCCTGACTCCTTTGCTCTATTCCCTGTTCATCCACAAGTGCTCTTTAAGAATTTGTCCACAGGGAGGTGGTAAGGAAACTGGCGATGTGGTGCCATGACAACCTCTCCGAACATCAGCAAAACAAGTCACACCTGTTGACTTCAGGACGCAGAGCTAGGAACAGGACCGCAATCCATAGCTACAATATAAACTCAGTCTTTTTCAGTTCCTTAAGTTCCTCTGCCTTTTCTTCCCTGAGGACATTTTCAGGTCCATTAGTGCCAACAGTGTTTTCAAGAGGGGGCAACAGCCAGTCTACCCCAGCATACCACCACAAGTTGTCTTCAACCACTACTGAGACCACAATATGACTCAGTGTTGGTTATTTTTTGCTTTTTATTGGTAAAATTTTAAACAAGGTGCCAATATTTCTCAAGTTGACTATATACGGTGACGCTGACTGGGGGACAACAACCTGTAACGTTGTCTTGGGCCCAGGCCTCGGGAGGGGCCCGTTTGGTTGGCTTGAATATAATTATTTAGTAGTAAATCAATCTTGGTATTTAGTACTACCTAGCTAAAACGTTAAACAATAAATGTTTATGCCCGGTTTTATGTACAGTAACATCATTGCTTTATATACATGTTTTTGGCCTGTGGTTTGGGTCCTAAATGTAACATTTTGTCCCGGGCCCTGGGATCCCTGTCAGCGACCCTGTACATATTTTTACATAAACTACCAGACCCTTACTATTAAGTGTTGGAATGCACAAATATTGACACAGTTTATAGCTCATAAGAAAGGTATTTCCAGATATTATCCATCACCATCAAATTTGTTTTCTGAAAGGGAGACAAACTAGAGACAACATACACAAATTCAAGCAATTGCAGAGCATTATGAAAATATAGGCAAATCTGGGATAAGAACAGTAGATTTTCAGCCTTTGAGGGTGATCATCTAGAATCTGTTTAGAAGTGCCTCAACTTTCTCATTTTGATTAATCTCATAAAGCAGATTAAAGTAGTGCAAAAGTCACTTTGAAAGAATCGATAACACTTATTTATTTACAACCCTTTGAACTACCAAGGGTTGTAAAACAAGCCTGCAGTTTCTGCATATTTAATACGGCCATTTAATAGATATCAATCCAATTTGAATGAACAATAACATTAAGAGTATAAGTTGTTCAGAAAGAGGTTTCAGTGTATGCTGATGACCTCCTCCATTGGTATTATTGAGAGGTATTACTGAGCACCTGGAAAGAGGATCCGAAGTTCAACTATAATAAACATCCTATAGTACAAACTCCATCTGGTCTCCTGATCAAATGGGAATTTAGCCAAGTTGCTGAGCTTGGTATACACATCCATGTAAAGTACAGTGACCATGCAACTGTTAACTTTGAAAGATATCTTGGAGAGGAACACCCCTCTGGCCCTGTATTCAGTACTTTGTAGAAGCACCTTTGGAGGTAATCACAGCTTGGAGTCTTCTGGTGTATGTCTTCTACCAGCTTTGCACACCTGGATTTGGCCTGTTTCTCTCATTCTCCCTTGCTGATCCTCTAAAGCTCTGTTAGAATGGATGGGGGGCATCGATGAACTGTGATCTTCAGGTCTCCCCACACAGGAAATTCACAGATTTGTCCCTAAGCCAATTCACTGTTGTCTTGGCTATGTGCTTTGAGTCGTTGTCATGCTGAAAGATGAACCTTCACCCCAGTCTGAGGTCCTGTGCGACCTGATTAGGTTTTCTTCAAGGAGCAATCTGTGTTTTGCTCTTTTCATCCTTCCCTCAGATATTACTATTCTCTCAGTCCCAGCCACTACCACGCATCCCTATATAGAACTAGTGTTTCTGCCACAGTCCCACCAACCTGCTTTATCGCATAACAGTATTTGCCAGATGAAGACCAGTATGTTGTTTATCGACAAACATAGTGCTTGGCATTCAAGCCTAATAGTTTGAACTTGGTCTCATCAGACAGATATACTTTCCCCCCATGCTTTTTAAGTCCTGTTTGGCAAATGCCAAGCAGCATCTGTCATAAGTCTTCTACTCTGCTGTGGCTTCTGTCTAGCCACTGTGATAAAGGTCTGATTGATGGAGTGCTGCTGAAATGCTTTTCCTTCTGGCAGGTTCTCGCATCTCTGCAGATACCCTCAAGTTCTGCTAGTGGCCAATGAGCTTTTTATAACATTCCCCAGATCTATGCTCCAACACAGAACATCTCAGACATCTAAGCAGAGTTCTTTGGACTTTGCGGCTTGATTTATTGGTCAGACGTGCACTGTTCAGTGTGGTAAATAGTATACACATGTCTGTGCCTTTCTAAGTAATTTCCAGTCAAATTAATTTGCCATTCCAATCAAGTTCTAGACATCTCAAGATGATCAAAGGACGCAGGATGCATTTGGAGGGTCTGAATACTTATGTAAATGATCTATTTCAGTTTTACATTTTCAATAAATTGATACAAAGTTCTGAAAACGTGTTTTCACTTTGTCATTACCGGGCACTGTGTGTAAATAGGTGTAATGATTTTTTTTAATCAGTTTTAAATTCAGTCTATGGCACAACCAAATATTTGGAAGTGAAGGAGTCTGTCTGAAACCACACTGTACATAAACATATACAGACTTAAGTGACTACATTGTGGGTTAGAATAAATAAATCCTGACTTGATTACAAACTTGGTTAAGTGAGACCTCTTGACTGTGTTCCGTCTATCCCCTACGGTCTTTGTTTCATTGACCTCTGCGTTTGTTTAGCCCTACACATAAATTATAGTTTTCACTTTTCAGAAACAGACCAGCCCTGTATACGTCATACCTTCTTTTGCTATGCATATGTTGTTGACTGAGGATGTATGTCATGACAGTACATAAATAGGTAAATGCGTCATCTGCAGTGCAAGGCCAAGCCGAGGTGACTTTTATCAACTACATTTACAGGCAAGTATAGAAAATAACCAACATGTTTAAAATGAAATACATTCGTTTCATCGTTTTCGCATCATAAAGATGATTGTCGCTCGACTTGCTAAACTTGTATGCCCCACAACTGACCAGTTTATACTATTAATTTTGTAACTGGTTTAACTTGTCGGTCACGAAGGTGGGAGTGGGCTGTGGCGGTTGCTTCCCCGTCACTTGTCTGGTCGTTCTGAAGGGGCGTGACAGGTGGAGTGTAAAAGGAGGAGGGAAATTAACCATGCAGAGATTTGTTTCTCAGCGTGCGGACACAGGATTGCAGCTTTCTTACTAAGTTCCTTGTATTGGATTGCAGTTAGTTAATGTTTCAGGATTTTTTACCGTGGTTTTTTCCTGTTGAAATATGGTTCTATTTGAATCGTGTGCAGTTTTGCCTTTCTTTATAGCCAATCTGCTTTCTCACTCCGTCTTCTAGCTTTCGCACTGAATTTCACTCCGTATGTTGATGTCTCTGTATGTTGATTTATTTTGAGAGGCACTTTTATAACTTTTATATCACAACCTTCTGCGCCTAATAGGCCTTGATGCGGCGGAATTAAACTCGCGACGCACAGGAATATTTTTGGGACATTCGGTTAATACCTCGCACAAAAACCTCTAAGGATTAGTTAAAATTTGGTTTTGTCTGTCAAGGCTTGCCTGGTCGCCATGGAGAGGCGAGACAGCCACCAAACAACGTCCGATTACCCCAACCCATTTATCCATAAATTGAGTATGACCAGGGCGCAAAAAATAAGGGTAAGTTTTGAATGATCTGTGTGTGTTTAGTGAAATACTGTAATAGTTTAAAGCTGAGAGACGCTTAACTCGAAACTGCGACACTGGCTGGCCGAGGCGTATTTGTTATTGATTTGTTATTTTAAAAGGAACTGAAGAGAATCCAGTAACGTAATAGACACGATTTTGCCTACATATAGTTGTATTTAACGTGTAGTGATATGTATTGATATCTGATTAAGTATGTTGTTTGACATGTCTTTGTTGTTATATCGCAAACGGACGTGGCAGTTTCACCCACGGGATTCCACGTGTGTCTGCATGTGCCTATTGTATTATGCTTGCTTCACTTTGCAAGCATGTTCTGTAACATTGTACCATGTACAGCATGCAAACTGCTACTTGTGTGCAGTTAATAACATGAGACATTGTAGCCTGTACCAGTACGTATGCCTCGGTGAGCTGTGCATGATACATTTGTTGCTGCGTTTGTAAAAACCGGATGTTTCCGGTTTTCAGGGATACAATAGCTTTAACCTAGTTTCATTTTTCTCTGACAACTGATGTGTACATGTACGCCATCCATGCGTTTTTTATGTGCCTGCTACGTTGGGTTATATTGTAGTCTTGCCTATGCAACAAACTCATTCACATGTACATCTCCCTCCAATCCGCAGGGCATGGTATTTGGCTCCATACTCTTCCCCATTCGAGTCTTCCTGGTTGCCATATGCTTCCTGATCATGTGGCCTATCGCCCGACTCCGATTGGCTGGCCTATCGGAGGCAGAACGTGCCCGGCCAGTAATGATGGGGTGGAGGAGATGGTTACTACACCCCATAATCTGGTCTCTGAGCCGTGCAGCCTTTTTCTTCCTGGGGTTCTTCTGGGTCAGGGTTAAAGGCCGTAGGGCGTGCCATAAGGAGGCTCCTGTGCTTGCAGTGGCACCGCACAGTAGCTTCCTGGATATGCTGGTCCTCCCAGAAACCCAGCTAGCTACGGTGGTGTCCAGATCGGAGAACCAAAGCATTCCCGTTATAGGGGGTGAGTGTTACGTGGAAGGATGGGAGAGGCTCTGTTGATCATTTTTCCTTTAGACATTTAATTAGTATGATAAACTTGACCAGAATTAAAAAAAAAACATAATATTTGATTAACTGCCAATTCAAGGGCAACATGATCCTACTCTGTTAATGGGGGAATGGGTCAGAGGGGGAGGGATGGAAGATGAGGGATGTGTACTGGGGGGGTTTACAAGGTATAGATATATACAAAAAGGGCTTGGAGAATGGGGGGGGGGGGTATTGAGAAAGTATGACTGCAATTCCTTAAAAGAAGTGTTGTCTCCTAACTCTTGTTCTCTCACTGTCACTGTCTCTACCTCTTCCTCATCGTTTTTTCTTTTGTTATTCCATCAGTTACCTTGTCAACAGCACAGGTTGTAATAGTGCCAAGTACCCTCACATTGTGCCTGTGGCTAATGAGCACTTACTCACTTATTTTCACTCTTTATTTGTATGCCTTTCCTAATATTACATAGCTCCTAGTAGCCTAAATTATCCAGGGTATGTATAGCGATTGGTGACTGAAATTTAAGCACATTTCAAGGTCTTTATCAGTAACTTAATTGTTGGTATTCCCATTGTGTTGGAGAATATTAAGACAACATGCAACGGCATTGCTCTTACAATTACTGCACATGGTTTTACAGCAACAGTCACAAAAGGCCAAATGACATGCTGGGACAGAGCTGTAAACGGCTATGTTTCTCGCAGTCTCTTCTTGTATCATTCAGTGATGTAGGTAGAAGAGAGTAATATACAGTACTCCCAAATTATTGAGACAGTAAGGATTGTTTTGGGTCATTAATAATAAAAATTGCTGTGTGTAAAATATAGAAGTATAGATCCTCTGCTTCTATTAGGTTTTTGTGTTTTGTTTTCACCATTTAGAAATTAAGACTTAACATATTATTGTATACCTATTTCAGGACACCAAAGACTGTAGGGACTTTTTGACAGGTATTTTTGGTTAGTTTTGAAAGTCTGATCTAGGGTTTGCGTTTGTCTTTGGAGTATTCTATTGCTGTCGGTCAAAAATCTGCTGTTGATCACTGTTAAAGTCGGAAGAGCCATTATGAGGCAAAACAATCTGATCTATCAACATGTCCAAACATAATTATAAGCAAAAACAACTTTTTGGAGTGATAACATTATGATGGAATGTACTGGTGAACTGTGCAATTGTAAACGGCCACAGCAGACCTCTATATTGAATGACCCAACATTTTTCGAAAAATTTAGAATGAATGAGAAAAGCTCTCCGGGGAGGTTGGTGTGGACATGAGACATTTACGTTTACTCATTCTTATCCTGTCATCTGAAAAACTCTTCCCCTGCAGAACCACAGAGCATACACTTCAAGGTGCAAACCAATAGTTAGCCTCAAACAGGATGTCCAAGTTAAAGTTTGCTGAAGAAAGTCTCTAAAAGAGCCTGCAAACTTAATCAAAGAAAATAAACTGAAGGTTGTTGGAGTACAGGCCTGACAGAGTATCAACAGAGAAGACATCCAGTGTCTTGCATGGCCATTGGGTTGTTTTTTTCTGGCAGTTTTGGATATGAGGCCAAAACAGGTCCTTAATTTGTGCGTTTTTATGTCCCAATACTTCAGGTGCCTTGAAATAAAACTAAGTATGAAATTGTTGGTGTTTTTAAATTGTGAAACTGCATGTACACATATAACCCAAAAAACTGAGCATCTGTACGTAAACCACATACTATACCTATTTTATTTCAAATGGAATAAAAGAGAAATCCTTACTGGCCCAAAAAACACCACGCTGGTATTGCCATGCTGTTGGTAATGTCAACGGAGTTCAGACCGTTCCGGAACAAAACTAATATTTTAATTGCTGAACCATAAAAGGGCAGACTCTCTGGTCCTGAGAGACCACCTTGGCACTTCCCCGTAGACCCCTGAACCCCCCCCCCCCGTCTTAATGAACACAAATAACACAGCATTATAGCCACGGCGTATTCATAACAGCCTTGTATGGTTTCTCTCTCAGCCCTCCTGGAGTTTAACCAGGCAGTGTTGGTAAACAGGAAGAATCCAGAGTCCAGGAAACAAGCAGTCATGCAGATCATACAGAGGCTCACCTCCAATGGCTACTGGCCACAGGTAAGCAGGGGTTTTTGGAGACCAGGGTTCATTCTGGACCCAAAGGGGGGAGGAGCCTCTAGTCTTTGTTTATTGGTTAAGACCATTTAGACCCCTCAGGCTTCCATCCCACCAGTTGCACGTGTGGAACCGTGCCGCGTCGGGTCATACAGCTTCAAGACCGCGTTGGCTTGATGTTCTTTCATTGGTGTTATGTCGTTTACATGGGCTGATGACCACTGGGGAGATAGTCCGGTTTCAGTCTACTGGACTGTATGAGCCAGCGGCTGGTTGTGGTCCACATACCAAACGTCACTGACTTCCACTGAAACTGAAAAAGAGTTGCAGGCTTGGCTTTCATCTCTGTTGTGACTACAGATTAAAAAAATTTACTGAAGGGACAACTGGAACTGGTTTAACACTCCCTTCTTTCTATTGAGTCACTGTTTCTTTTTATTACCTTCTTAAAGCCTCGCTGGAAAAACAACACAGGACTAGTTTGACTTACTCAAACTATGACTCCTTTGTCACAGAAAAAAAGGTTCATATAATTGTCTTTTCGCAGACAAATTTAAGTTGTGAAATTTGTGAAGTACACTTTTTAATTGTTTAACGTTTGACAGAGATGAATCGTACATTTTCTGGGGAAAAACAAAGTGATTTATTACAGAATACCTTAAAGGTAATATGTGGGACAAGTTTTTACACTGATCAATTCCACATTACATTTAATTATAAACGCCCAGGCTGCTACTTGCAAAGTGTCACACTGTCTCCCTATATCTGTCAGTCTATATATTTCTCTTTACCTCTATCTCTGAATGTTTTTCTCTTTGACCCATTGTCTTGGCTTCCTGTTGCAAGGTTTACCGTCAGTTTCTGATTTCTCTGCTTGCATGAGCACAAGTTCCCATAGCCTAAACTGTGTCAATATGTATGTTCATAAAAATGTACAACAGCCTTTGGCAAATATGATTTAATTCTTGCATTCTTGCACGCTGGCTTTTGGGCTACCTGCACCATGAAACCAATAGGTGGACAGGGCACACAGGCTGTCATTAAGTTATTCACATGCAAATTGGCTTAAATGGTTACTGATCTCTTCAGTTGGTTAGTAAATTTTTGTTTATTTATAATTGATTCTCCCTCACATTACTTAAAGGCGGTTTACCTGAGAAGACTGTTAAATAAAAACAAAACTAGGCAATTTCCAAATCCGCTTTCGGAAAATGTTTTAACCAATCCCTCCCACTGTCTAAACTTTTCAGATGCTGATGTTCCCAGAAGGCACCACGACAAACGGCAACAGTCTCATCAAGTTCAAACCCGGTAAGAAACAACCTGGGTAGAAACAGTTTAGGGAATCTTTGTTAGGTGTTAACATATGCCTGCTTCGAGTGCCAGACAGACAGGTTTGGCTGTCAGGCTGCCGTTCTAGTTGTCCCATTGTGCTAGACACACTCAGTCAAGCCTTGTTGGAGCCTCACTTGGGGTCGAATCTGTCGGCTTGAATCAACATTCGGTCCCTCCTGCCACTAAACTTCAAGGAATGGGTGGGATGTTGTGTTATGATGTGGGCGGGGCAAGTGTGGAACGCTGACTAACTGTTCCGTTCTCATCCTCCCCTCCTAGGTGCCTTCCTAGCTGGAGTCCCAGTCCAACCAGTTCTGCTGCGCTATCCCAATAAAGTGGTGAGTAGGCTGGGAAAAAACCTGTTGGGGTAGAGCATGAGAAAGGGGGCATTGGGGCATGAGGATGGAAATACTGCCTCTAGGGGAGCGCGTTTTGTATGGTGGCGGCAACAGTTCCACTGGAATAGTCCTGAATAGTCCTGTTGTTTTCTGGTTTTTGGCAAATGCCTTGGTTTAGTCAAAAGTTTAAGTATGTGCCTTCTAGAACTCACACGGCTACATTGCATATATGTACATGGGGTAAGTTGTGAATTGCAGGTTATGTTTTTTTGTTTTGTTATTATGAAACCAGGGAGAAATGTGATTGGTTCCCTCCATGTTGGGGGTGGAGCTTCCATTTAGAGTTTGGATGTTAGGACCGCCCTCGTCAGTGACTCAATAGATGTCATAGTTTCTGCCTTCAGGATAAATCCTGAGGAAAGATCCACGGTAGAAAAGGTTAACCAGTTTTGGGTTGTTTTTTCGTAAGAGAATGCGGTGATTCATTATCTGTCTGTCCTGTCACCTTCCAGTGCTTTCATGTATTTAATAGGTTGCAGCAGTGAAAACAAAAATCCATTAGAACAGAATAATTGGCCTCCTTAGAGCACACAAAGGAAGCAAATGCTTAGTGAAAACACAACGTGGACTCCACCCATCACCCATTTACCAATTGACAATTATTTCTGTACTTACCCTACACTATCAGGCCACCAATCATTCAGCTCAGCCTGTTTTGCATGTGCCGGTGTGTTTTAAAAAATAAGTCTGTGCAATAAAGAAAATACCTGCTATTTTTAGGATACTGTGCGTTGGACCCACAAGGGGACATCCTGGTAAGACACTACCTCTATGATACATTTCATAACATATACACATATTTCAGCTTCGTTATAAAATCATCGCTGAGCATTGAAAGCAGGTTTTGACAAAAAATGATCCCCTTCAGGATGGCGGCACTCTGGCACACCTGCTCTCAGATCTACACCAATGTCACTGTTGAGGTAAGGAGGTTCTGCTCTGTAATTGTCTGTAAATGTCCTGTTCCCTTACTGGCTCTTTTGTCTGTCAGCATTAATTTCCTCTAATCTGATTGGCTACAGTACCTGCCAGTATACACCCCCTCTCAGGAGGAGAAGAATGACCCCAACCTGTATGCAGATAATGTCCAGAAAGTCATGGCTAAGTGAGTCCACATGGCATTTGTACCTCAAATCATTCACCTCTGTGATTTTGTTTCTAAGTCGAACTGAGGGGGTTCTTATTTGACCAGCTCTTGAGCAGTGTGTGTGTTTGGGATATATTTAAATACTACCGACCTCCTTGATACTTGTCAGGGCTATGGATATGAGTGTGTGTTCTATAATCATCTGGTGTGTGTTACAGGGCTCTGGGTATACCAGCAACAGACCATGTGATGGAGGGACGAGTTCCTACTAGGAAGTTGGGGGGGCTGTCCCTCCCCCTGGAACCCCCAGCCAGAGAGACCCACTCACTGCTTCAAAAAAATGGGTAAGAGGGGTGTGTGCGTGTATTGATTTTCTGGACCTTCGTCAACAGAAGTATCATATATGAGTATACTATGGGGCAAGTAAGGACATTTAGCTGGTCCTATCCTACAAAATAAGCTTTCTTTTGGTTATGCAATATGGGATAGGTTTTGGGTTAGGTTTACATTCATGGTTTATTTTAGAATTAGGGGAAATTGTTTTTGTGGTATTACATTTTTGCTCCTCGCATAAATGGAAAACCTACCGTTGGTCATACATCGATGCTATTTCTAGAGCTGCAATTTCAAAAAGGGACGCCTATATAATTAATGTATTCCATTTGTACCAAAGCGAACACCACGGATTCAGCTCACCAACAGGTCCCTGAATAGAGCAACCCGATGAGATAATTCATTAATCAACTGTGTCAATAATGTGGGTCCCCAAAGAGGGGTTTTAGAACCAATTAATGCGTTTGTTGGACGTTAACCTCTTTCTCTTCTCAGTCTCAGAAAGCCAGAGCTGGAGGCAGCCTTAAGTCGGATGATTGACAGGTGCCAATCAGAGCAACGGTGGAACGCTGATGTGGACGACCTGGTGCCTCTACTGGGACTGACTGACAGGCAGACGGCCGCTAAGATCTGTGGCCTCTACTCTAAGGTGAAACTCACAATCACCCACCGCGCGTGTGTGTGTGTGTGTGTGTGTGTGTGTGTGTGTGTGCGCATGTGTCTGCACGTGTGCGGGTGTATATTAACGAGGTTTCGCGTTTCAGGATGACAAGGTGGATCTCCGACAGATATATCTGAGTATGGCCGCCGTCTATGGCCGCCTGGACTTCAAGTCTCTCCTCCACACGGCTTGCACTGTAAGTGAAGTGTTTTTGGCCATGTGTAGATTGGTAATCCCTTGTGTTAATGATTACAGTGGATTAATAACCTGCAGGGGTTATATTCAAAGGACATGCTGAACTTGGTACGTACCGTTGTAACAGTGCAACATTTCTTCTAGAAACGGTTGAAATGCCCAAATCTTTCGCTGTCCACGTATGTATTTCTTTGATTTGCAGTTGACCAAAACCCCCAAATCCAAGTAATTTACGAAATCTTTGTGGATTTAGTTAATAACATTTCACAAAGTAATCCTGAAATGACCTAGTTTAAAATGATTAGATTTCGGGCTGGGGATTCTCCTTTACTTTGCAATTCAATTCAATTTTAGTAACAAAATGTGGGGTCTAGGTTGTCAAGAAATTTCAAAGATTGACTGTAGGGTGTCAACAACATTTCTCTTAATATTTTTATTTAAAAGGATTTAAGTTCTGAATAAAAAAATGTCCTCTAATATTAACACTGAAATAAAGAAATGTGGAAACCGAATATTTTTTTTGCCATAATGTGAGTTATTGAAAGTGGAATGGTGCCAATACATTTGGCAATTAATCAAAAATGATGTTGGAAGCTTGGTTCCAGTCACTGGCATCTGGCCATCACACTGGGTATAAAGAAGACCCTTTAACCTGTAGATTCTATACATTTATACAATATACATTGTATACATTAAGTGTGTCTTTTCTGGCTATTTATTATATAAACTATATGATTTTCGTGGTGTATAATAACGTTATGCTTACATGAATGGTATGCATTTTAACCCTGGTGTAACTCCCTGCTTTGGCTGTAGCTGTATGACAGAGAGGGTAGTGGCAGTCTGACACCAGTGGCTGTATCTGACCTGATGGGGGCACTATTGGGGAGTCCTCAGCACCACACAGAGGAGCTGTACAGAGAACTCTCCAAGAGGGGCACGCCCACTGAACGTGAGACACCACCTATATCTGCATAATTTCAAATAAAATAACAAGCACCTTATAAATCTGGTAAATATCAGATGGGATCAATAAACTATGTTTTGTGACACATGGTGGACACGTGAGAACAGAGGAGGAAGGCGATATCGAATTTAGGAACTATAAGTAACTTTTTAAAATTTACCTTAATGCTTTGTTGCATCTTTACAGAGGACCTCTTCAGGGTGCTGACAACCCATCCGACCTATAAGAAGCTGATCAGCGAGTACTTCACATCTGAGGGGGCGGCGGAGTCTACACTACCATTGATTCCCGTGACCAATAGGAAGGCGGGGAACAATAACAAAGGGTTGCCTAGTAACAACCGACCAGCCTTTCTTCATGAAACGGCTGATAATGGTGTTACTGTGGCCAACAAAAAGGACGACTAAAGTCTGAAGCCAATAAATTAAATCCTAGACCGGGCTGTGGTCCGAGGGGCCATTCCTTCACCCTTTTAGGATTTGTATTTCTTTACTCCTGAAGGCCAATCTCCATTGACACCTTTTCCTCTGAAAGTAGTGTTCCACATTTGTGCAACTCTACCTCAGGCACTAACTAAGAATAGGGTGTTATCAGGAGGAAGTGAAAATAAGGCCTAGAAGTTATTAAAGATTAATCTACAGATTTACAGAGATCTACAGGCCAGCTCACAAAATGGCTGCCGGTCAATCATTGACAAATAGAAATGTTCTCAGAATTCCATTCCTGAGGCTTGCACAATATTGAAAGATTAAGAAAGGCTGTGCTCCACAGTATCTACACCAATGCCAATGTAAATGCTGCTCTCTGCCAAGTCCAAGGGACTCTACATGTCATCCGTTGTTTTTTGTCACAGAATATATTGTCTTGAAGACATTGTTTACAATGTGTATAACTACATGGCCAGTTATGGTTATTTCAATAAACTCTCTGGATGTTTGTCAAAATGCTGTACAGATATGTATCAACAAACCTATTTATAAATGTAACATGTTTTAATACATTTGCGTTCTTCCTCTTTTTTACTGCTTGAAAGGGATGGGGTAGATGAATAATTTTTATTATTTTAAAATGAAATACACAATGATTTCATGTAAAGGACAATTCTCAGGATTTTGTACTGTAAATTTACATTTAATCTATTAAACTGTGAATATTGTACATCCCTCTTGCTCATCCCATTTTTTCCCATGGCAGTGTTCTTTTAGAGACACCATCTATTCTAAACCTTTTTCTCTCTTCACCCCATCTACCTGCCTTTTACCCATTTTCTTGCTCCACCCCAATCTTTTCCTTGGGCTCAATGTTATCTTTGTCAGGTGTGATGTTTTGGTTTGTCATCTTTTTTATTGAGCTTATCTGGGGTGAGAGAATAAATATTTTTACCGTATTTTTACAGACTTTCGTTCGATTGCTAGGGACAAAAGTATTTCAGGGTTTGGGGCTTGAGTGGGTTCTCGTCTCTGCTAAGTCTTACTGTGGGTGTCTGAATAAACCCACCTTGTTGTTTCTACTTGTTCTATTTCTGCTTTGGAGGTGGTTGGTCCCTTTCCAATTCATGTCGCATCATAGTTTTCGGTCTGGCTCTGTATGTTTTGGAGCTCTTTCTGTGCTTCCATTTCCTTTTTGATAACCTTGTCTCTTTCCCAGTTTCTGTCTCTTCTTGGGAAGAGATGAGCAGGTTTCATCTTCGCTTTCTTTTGACTGCTCATTCCCAGCTCGCTCCTGGTCTTCCCCTCTGTCAGGTTGCTTTTCTTCCTCTATTCTCTTAGTGCCGTTTGAATCAGTTTCTAGTTTTTCTTTCAAATCACTCTTCTGTTTGCTTTTTGATGTTCTGTCTATTTTGATGTCCATTATGTTCCTTTCTGTGGGTTTCTTTATAACCTCCAGCTTATTGCTTGTAGTTACCACAATTTCCTCTTTGTAAATCAATCTGTTAATATACCTAGCCTTTGCTCCATTTTCTACCTTTTTTAATGAAGGTTTGGGTTTCCCTCTCATCATAGAACTGAATGTTTCGGCCCTCGTCTTCTTACCCTCATCTCGTGTTCCTCTCTCTGCCTGTGTTGTTTTTGATGCCTTCTCCTGGATGCTTTTTCCAGCTTTAGTTTTGTCCAAAGCTCTAGCCACAGAACTTTTCATAGGAGTGACATGCTTCTCAGAACATGTAAACGTAATCATATTCTTATCTCTCTTTGCTGCTTTAGTTTTTCCCAGATAAGCCTGTTGTTTCACTTGCTCTCCTTTGTCCACTTGTCTCCCTGTTTTGATGTTTGTCTTGTTCTCTGCAGTGGTTAGAGTTTCTTTTCTCTGTCCTCCCTCATTTGCTGTAGCTTTGCTGTGCCATCTTTTGCTGGTCACAGTGCTTGTCAACTGACCAGCCTCTTCAGTCCTCTGCTCTGTCTCACACACTCGTTTCCTTGTGCCTCTGCCTTTCTCCTGCTTTTCAGCAATCAGATTCACGTCTTTATCCTCGATATTTCTTCCTCGCGCCCTTGTTCTTAACACAGGCCTGGACATCTCGGCCCTCTCCTCCACCTTGACTTGTTTCCCTTCATCTGTGTCTTTGTGTGTGGATTTTGAACCGTTCTCTTCCTTACAGTCGACCATGCTCTCCATGTTCAGTGGATTTCCCGGTTTTAATGGCTCTTTACATGTCTCTTGTGGTGTGCTTGCCATTGTCTCCTGCGCCATTTTGCCAGGACTAAGTGCATCGGTTCTATCCTCCTGTGCCTTGTTCACTCCTCTCTCCCACTCCCTATCATCCGTCTGTCCCTGGCCTCGTGGAGGCTCGTCCAAGGTCACATTCACTGCTGCTGTAACATTCTCATCCCTTTCTTCCTCCTCTCCATTTCCTCCCAGGTCTTCATCGCAGAGGTTCAGAGTGGCCTTGGCCTTCATGTTGGCTGTGATCGGAGTCTGTTCTTTCTCAGTCTTTGCCCCTTTTATTTTCCCTCTATTTCCTGTCACAGTCCTTGATGCTACTGTTGTCTCCTTGACATCATATCCTGTCTCCTCTATCTCGGCATTATTATCACTGTCTGCCCTTGTCTTCCCTTCTTTGTCTTTGCTTGTCTCAGTGGTCAGATGATTTGTCACAGGGCCGGGCTTTTCAGGCCTTCCCTCATTTGCCTTGTGCTCTTGTTTCTTTGTTCCCCTTACTGTCACGTTGTTTGTCGGGTTTGCGGGTTTCAGTGCCTGTAATTTCTCCCTTTCCGTTGCTTTGTTCTGTCTTCTTGTTCTAGTCAAAGCATTTCTAATAGAACCCGCCTGAGTGCAGGACTTCTCTGTCCTGCTCAGTTTGTTTCCTTTATTCTGTGTCTCCCTCTCCGCTAGGTCGCTGGTTTGTTGCTTCTGTAAACCTGTCCCATTACTCCTCCGACTCCTCAAAGGACTTTCTGTTCTTTTTGCATTGTACCTTTTCACTATCTGCTCTTTCTGTCTCTCATGCTTTGTCTTTTTATTTGGTTTTTGAGGCGACTCCACTTTCCCCTTCTCTGCAGCTTGACCTTCATTCTTCATTCCCCTTGGTGTAGGACTTGTCACAAAACTTGGATTCCCTACCTCATACTTTGCTTCGTCACGTTGTTTTACGGTCTCTCTGTCGGCACTGTTCTTTTTTCCTTGACCGTGCTGAGGCTCTTTCAGATCTGCCTGCTCGCTATCGGTTTCCATTTCAGGAGCAGTGGCACCCTTTGACCCTGTCTTCATCTGTTCCTCACACAATGTTTGTTGTTTTCTTGCAGCTTGTCTCTCCAGTCCCTTTGTCAAATATCTCTGTTCTGTTTTCTCTTCCATCTTGCTTTTAGTCATCGTTTTCCACTTATCTTCTGTAACCCTTTCGCTTATGCAATTTGTCTCAGTTGTCTTTACTCCCTCTTTATTTTCCAGAACTACTACTACTTCTGTTTGAATGATAGCCTCCCTATGTGTTCTCTCTATGTTTTTCTCATGTCTGTATGACTGGAGCTGGTTGATGTTGACTCCTGGTGTATCCAGACACCGGAGGAGTGGAGTACAGTCTTCTGGGCCAGAATGTGGCTGAGACAGCCCTGGTATGGTCATTGATCCATCGAACGTATACACACTTTCCGCTTCTACATACTGATTCCAAGATTCCTCCGTTCCAGAATATTCTTCATTACTGAAATACTCGAACTCCATGACAGATCCAAAATCCATGCTGTTTGAGAATGGCAGGGGACTGTCAACCTGAAAGATATCAGTCACCGTAGTGAGGCCAGCAAATTGTTTCACATGACAATCAAGTGGAGGAGAGTCTTGACCATGTATTTTTTCGCTATCTGACTGAAGAGAATGATTGTCATCTGTTAGCTTCTCACAGACACTGCCTGAACTAGAGTCAGTAATCCATTTTGGATCAGTGTTTTCATTGATGATGTCAGTTGCTTTCACACAGGCAATCAGGCAGTCAATTCCTCCAGCGTGGTCAAGTGGAATTATTTCAGCAACATTTGGCTTCAGAACGACACTTTCCTTAGAGCTTTTGCCATTGGATACTGAGGCAGGAGTATTCGCCCTATAAAATGTTTCAGCATTGGAAATGGATGCTTCCGCGTTGGTTCTGTTTGACGGGGCAGAGATTCGCAAGTCTGACTCGATTCCTTCCTTCTCCCCTCCCACATCAGCTGTCTCCACTACCCCTCCAGGCCCAGCCTCTAGACCTTCTTCACAGACCCGGGGCTCTGTAGTGGTTCTTGAGAGGAAAGCAACGACTCCTGGAGATGGAGGATGTTCATCTCCCTTCTCTGCCGGGTTCGGGGTGTCCATAACCCAGCCTGTCGGGTGAGCATCCAGGGAGGTGTCCCTAACCCAGCCTGTCGGGTGAGCATCCAGGGAGGTGGAGCACAAGGCGGCCATGAGAAAGGACTGGACTGGTGCGGCGGGGGGGTTGTCTTCCTTTCCGTCCGCAGAGGTGTGGTCTCTTTCTGCGAATTGGTGGGAGAGCTGAACGGGGCAGGGCCCCAGGGGATTCCAGTTCAGACGGCCCCCATCGTCGCAGACTTTATATAGGGGCGGCGAAGCGACGGGTGAGTGGATGAGGGCAGCCCTGGCTAGGAACCTTAGATTAAGGGGTTGGGATTGTGCTTTGTCCATCGAAATCATACAGCCACCACGATTGGGTGTCTGAGGGAAAGTGGGAGGTGATGCAGTCGGAGTGGGTGGGCCTAGATCTGAGACTGAAGAGGAGGGGGGTGAAAGGGTCTGGATTGATGATTGTATTTCTGTTTCCTTTCCGTCTTCACTTGTTTTGGCCAACTCCCCTTCTCCTTTTTCCAGAGACAGGATTCTGAAAGTTACCCCATCTTTATTCATCTGTAAGTGGGCAGACACCTCCAAAAGGTTTGCCTCTGTCAAGGAGATGTTTTTTTGCCCGGACTCGGTGCAGTTCTGTTGATCTGATTCAGGCCCATGCAGGTTGACGTGTTCCCCAGATGTGATTGATGTTGAGGTTAGAGTACACACTGGCTCTACAGCGCCCTGGAGAACAGAGACTGCAGTTATTGATATTGGGTCTTGCCACTCGTGGACAGAGTTAGAATGTCCTGTCACATCCAGACCACTTTTACCCATTACAGGAAATGTGGCAGTTTGTTTGGTTGACAAACTGTGTTCCTGTGATGACATCACTTCATAGGCTGTGTTTGGCCCTCTTGCCATGCAAAGATTCCCCTTGTTAAGGTTTCTTTCAAGAGGAAACCCTCCAGGAGGATAGATCTGTTGCCGATGGGATGTCTGGAGACTGGGAGGAACATTCATGACTGGATATTCAGAGAAAGGGAAGCCACTAGTTCCATTAATAATTATTGAAAGTGATGGATTGTGGGGGTTATAGTCTTCGGTTGGTAGAAACACAAAGTGTCCATCCTCAGGGGTTTCCCCCCTGAGCTCACAGTGACGGAGAGGGAGTGGCGGGCACATCTCAAGCACGTCCGGCCCTGATGTCGGGACAGCATGCAGGCTCATGTTTTCAGGTAGGATGAAAAAACCATGCTGTGGTGGTGCGTTGTGGTAGTTGCAGTTCTTGTGACTGACAGGTACAGGCAGGAAGGGGACGTTTCGAATGTGTGCAGGAGCAACTGGGAACGATGCATTGGGGAACTGGTTGTTCCCACGTTGTGGAGGAGAGCAGGGACTTTGAAGGTCAAACAAGCCAACCGGTGAGGTGCCTTGTCGGAATATGTTGGACGAAAAAGGAGTAGGAAGGAGATTCACATAACTAACATCCTGAGCGTCCTGAATGAACAGCGGGGATGTAGGGCCAAGTGAACTGGGGTAGTTCAGAGTCACATGGCTCGTATGAGGACTACTGCTGGAACTAGACAGGCAGTGCCAATCAAATGATAAGTCATATGGTGTCAACGGTGGGTCCAGTGGTCCTCCATGTTCCGAGACACACCCAGATGCATTTTGGGTAGTGTTGTCCTTTGCACCGATGCTGACACCTGTAGGCATGTCAGGCTGCCCCTGAACAACCTATTGGAATAGATAGAGGAGAGGTAATATACATGAATGGTCATTATGGAGCAATTACTCCCTACCTTCATTTATAAACAGAGCGATCGCTTGATGTGAAATACTACTTTGCAGTACCTGTGCCTCTTCGCGTGAAGGAAGGTCAATGGTGTCAGGTTCTGAGGAGAGGAGAGAGGACAGGTACTGCCAATTCAGCACAGCTTCAACCTGGAAAAAATGTCCAGCATTATCAAATCCCCTTTTCCCAGCAATGACTGACAGTGCAAACGGACTATTGGACTGTAGAGCCTATTTTAATCCAAAACATGGTATGACCTGCAGTGCTTTACAGCAGGTTAAGCAGTCAACATGTCCAAACAAGTGGGGGATTTGTACCAGTGTGTTTGGTGGCGGGTCACAACGGCCTACAAACCATGTCCGCGGACTTTGATTCAGGCTTAAGTCCACATAGTCCTTCACAGAAAATGATGTATCCGCGCAAAAAAGGTGAAAAAAACATATACATCCTGTTGTCGTTTACCTCAGTGACAAAATCCTTCTGACTGCACAGCTCATTCAAGTACTCTATGAACGAGCCTTCTCCATCTTCTATCGCTCTCTTCTCATCTTCATGTTGTCCTCTGAGCTCTGACCTCTCCCCGACTCCGACGGGGTCAGGGAGGGCCTCCATGACTGCTGTGTACTCCTCAAGCGCACGCTCCTCCAGGACCTTGAGGGAGGTTGCCAGATTGTTTAACAGTGTGCAGCTGCAGCATTCCTGCATGTGTATCAAATCAGATGCTGCAGCTTTAATGCTCAGTTCAAATGGACTGGTGATTTTGCAACTCAGTACCTTGATGTCCACTTTCTCCTTTCGGCCAGTGCGGGGCGCTCTAGGACCATTGCCAATCTTGGTGGCCCTTGTTTTTTCCTTGGCTGGGTCATATCTGTTGGTGCTTTTGGTGTCTGTCTCCTTGGCTGACGCAATGGCCTTGCTCTTTCCCGGGTATTTGGCTGTGAAGAACAAAGTGATAAAGAGAAATAGGGTGAGGAAAATACAGTGTTGTACTTTATGTGGAAAATAAAATTGGATATGTAACTGTATGGAGCCGTCACAGAACATTTTATCTTATTTTAGATGGATTTCTGTGCATTTAACTGTGTGGATGACAAACTACATGTGGTTTGAGTGTTACCTGTGACCTCACACAACCTCTCGGGTCAAAGTATGCAGACATCCTAACCTTTCATCTTAGCCTGGGCTCCGCTTTGACCTGTCCCTGACAGAGATCTTTGTGTGACCTTCGACCTTTCCTTAGCAACCTCCTCCACCTCATACTCCACAAATCTAAGTTTAAATACACACACACGGCTCAAAGGTCTCTTTATTCCAGTCACAACAAGCACTTATTGTTACCCTGCAAAATACATTGTAGTCTCACTACTTATTTTGCCAAAAACTGATCTCCATCTCTTTGTTGTCACATTTATTAGAGCCCTCTGAGTGCTGGTTAAACTAGTGCACTTACCTGAGTTTTATGTAATAGGGTGTCAACTGGGAAGCAGTTAGAATCAATAATGTTGTTTAAATGCCACAAAAATTTTAAATTCACCTTTCTCGCCTATATCTTTAAAACTATTCGGGCATATTTGTTGTGCTATAAAGCCAATGAATGTAATTTCATTAAGATGCTGTTAGGCATTTATAATTACACAATTATTATTTAATTTTTTATATAAAAGAACATTGGTGAAATTTGACACATGAAAGTACAAACACACACACGGGGGGTACTAACCTCTGGGCCAAGTGGTAGTATTCCATACGGTTGTAGTCTGGGAGTTTCGCCAACTCCCCCACTGCTACACTGATGGTATGGTAAAAAGGGAACGAGGGGTACTGGAGTAAGAGGGAACGTATCACAGGACTGAGAACACACACAAGACAATAGTTGGTATAGTCAATGACAACTAAAACTGTGACTAACCCCTCTAAAACACACTAACTAGAGGCTTCTACTGAGATTTCCATGTTTAGAAAAATAATATCATAAATTGCTTTTATTTTACTTAAATCAAAAATTCTTCATATTAAAATCTGTTATAAACTAATTATATAAAACAAGAAAAGGGGAAAGATTCTGAATACTTTCCAAAGGCATTGTATACCATGCACCTTTAGAACTTTAGACCTGGGACACCAGGTGTGTGCCATTAATGATGAGGTAGAACAGAAAACCAGTAGGCTACCAATCTGGTACGGTTACAGTTGAAAACCCCTACTATACACTATTAGGGAACAGGAATCAATAGCACTGGGGAGAAACTGTATAATCAGTGCACGTGCCTCATATTTTTAAGATTGAACAAATGTCAGGGAAAGATAAGGAAAGAAATGGTATAGCTTGATCACTGGTTATAGGGATAACAACGCTAACAAAGAACCTTCTATTAAATGTGCTTACGAAGTGGCTAAAGTGTTGCCTTACAGAGAAAGGAAAGGGTCACTTCAGATGTGTATTGTGCACACATGAAGAAACAGGCCAAAGCCTCTGCGCTAGGTCCAACGTCAGGGTAGAAGCTTTTGGCAATGTCCCGGAAGTTCTTCCACTGTGGGTAATTCTCAAACACTCCCAGGGAAGGACAGCTCTCACTGGGGCACCAGGATGGGGGAGGATGGGGCTGGCAAGTGAGAGAACCAAGGACAGGACCGAGGGAGCCTTGGTTCAGCTGAAGATACAGTGGTGCTTTCGGAAGGTTAGGATCAAGATGGTGCGACAGCATGTGGTTGCTAGTCCCTGGTTGAGGGTTCAGTGAACGATAATTAGTCCCCTGTTGAGTGTTCAGTGAAGGATAATTAGTCCCCAGTTGAGGGTTAAGTGAAGGATAATTAGTCCCCGGTTGAGTGTTCAGTGAAGGATAATTAGTCCCCGGTTGAGGGTTCAGTGATGGATAGTTAGTCCCCGGTTGAGTGTTCAGTGAAGGATAATTCGTCCCCGGTTGAGGGTTAAGTGAAGAATAGTTAGTCCCCGGTTGAGTGTTCAGTGAAGGATAGTTAGTCCCTTGTTTAAGTGTTAAGTGAAGTATAGTTAGTTCCCGGTTGAGTGTTCAGTGAAGGATAGTTAGTCCCTTGTTTAAGTGTTAAGTGAAGTATAGTTAGTTCCCGGTTGAGTGTTCAGTGAAGGATAGTTAGTCCCTTGTTTAAGTGTTAAGTGAAGTATAGTTAGTTCCCGGTTGAGTGTTCAGTGAAGGATAGTTTGTCCCTGGTTGAGGGTTCAGTGGAGGATAGTCAGTCCTTTGTTGAGGGCAGTTTGTGTCGATCTGTGGGTGATATGAAGGAATATTCTGAGGGCCACCTATATCTAAAGGTGGGCAGCTTGGGATAAGATTTAAGCACTAGCTCATCTTTGTAGGTCCGTTACATGTGTATCTGGACATCTGTGTTAGTTCAGGTGAGAGGTATGGGACAATCTCAAGCTGTGCTTGGAGACCTTGCAAGTGGGGGCCTTTAAGGACTCTGTCCTCATCCTGTGAGTCCAAGTCTAGGGTCGCTGCATCTGGTTCTTGTCTAAAGTATGTTTCCGAGTATGATTTTGCCTTCGGAAAGAGACTGGATTCAGTCTTGCTACTCAGGAAAACTGGGTCTGGGACTGGCTGATATTGCCAAAACAGAACTGGGTTGGAATCCGCTTGTAAATATGGTGGCACCAACTCAAATTCATGAGAATCTAAGTGAAGACAAGAAGCATCAGCTTCTCTCTGGATTTGATTGGACTGTGTGTTTATCTGAATCACTGATGCTTCTGATGCAGACATTGGATAATCTGACAGAAAATGTGCTGGGTCACTGTCAGCCTCTGGTGTATCAGAACCTGTCTCGCCTGGAATGGGCGGCTCTCTATTGGCGCCTTTCTATACGAACGAGTTGCACTGATGCCGATTGTGGGTCCACAGAGTGTATGTCAGCATTTTCATCTGGTCCCAGATTCAGAGCAGACAACAGTTTATTCAGGTCTACCTGGGAAGGAGTAAAGCTAGGACCAGACGCTTCTTCGATCTTCCCTGGGTGCAGTCCCTCTTCTATCAGAGGTGGTCTGATAGAAGAGGAATCAGTAAATATAGGATCCTCCGAGCTCCCCCTATCACAAAGGGTTTGTTCTGGTCCAAGACAGGCTACTGATTCTAACATTGTGACAGGGAGAGGATAAGAACCAGTGTCTGGGGTCAATGCTTGAACTGCAGGGCCTGGCTGCACTGGTGGCTGCTATTCCAGTTTCCCAATCTGGGGTTCAACTGAAGTAGATGTGGTATTTTTCAGGTCCATCTGAGGTGCTTGCTCTGATGCAGACATGAGCTCTAAACCCTGTTTTATTACACACTGAGTTGTGGGGGTCACAAGAAGAGGTAATCAGGAATACACGTTCTATATCACCAGGCCCTATAGGAAATATATTTATTCTCCTTTCTCCTGGAGTAGAGGTGTATGAAGTGTTGTTACCAGTAATGGATCATATTCAGTGAACATCTTAATTTCTCCTCTATAATAGGACTATTGCAATTACTCCAGATGCATCAAAAACAGTACTTAATAAAACGGAACTTAGTGTCGTAATTTATAACACACTGATATGTTGGGTAATTTTAGCGCAAAAATATTATATATAAAACATTTGGCAGTGTCATTAACTAAACAATATATTCAACTTGAGTATTCTAATAATACATCACTATCAGTATTCCAGTCGTCAATTAATTTATCATAAAAACACTTACGTGTACGTTATTTGTAGTAGAGGATGTTTGCAACCGATGCCCACAGGATTTTACAATTTGCATTATTTATTCCAGTTCAAAAATAAACATTTCCTAGTTCTGGCAGTTAGACAACGATGATTCGGCGATCAGTTGACACCAAAACAATTCTAAAAGTATTTTTCAAAAAAATATGAAAGTACTAAAAATTAAATTAACAATGTAAATGCCAATAAAACTCAAGTTCCCAATTAACCTTTCGCATGCCTTATTTTCCTTCACGGATATCCGCTTGAAATAAGAAAAAAAAGAAATTCACGTGGAGGTATAGCGCTGTACGCAACGGCCGTATTTACCCTGACTACTAAAGTGAAGTCCACTAGCGCGGTGAAAGAAAATAATTTCTAACTTACAAGTTACGACTTCTCAGACACTATGTTTTTGCAGTTCTACTTGAACGAGAGCGGAGAAAGAGTATACACTCTGAAGGTATGTTATAGCTATCAATAAGTAAGAGCTAGTCAACGTTAGCTCGTAAGCTAACATGCGGGACAGTAATATTTTGTGGGGATTGGAATGGTTTTAGTCTTGTGAATATTGACTTCTTTAATACATTTTTCTAGTTATGTACGTATTAATGCACCGAGGGGTGGTTTACGTCCTACTTGTCTTTATGGCTAGGCGACAAGTGTTGTAGTCTAGAAGGGGCGACGGTGAACCCTCGTGGTCTCCAGGATATGGAGCGATTCTCGCATGGGATACAATACGGCCTGAAAATGACGTTGGGAGTAAATACATTTCACAATAAAGCTTCCTAACCGTACCACAATAAAGCAGAATGTTTAATAAAATAACATTTTAATAGTGTATTCACTTCTAAAACAAATGTTACTAGTTCAAAATACAGTTCAATACTAACAATGGCGTCATGCTGTTGAGTTACCTTTGATTAATGAGGTGTAGTATTTGTGTCACAGTTTATTTTGGCGCAACCATTTTGGAATTAGAACAACAAGAGGCCGGACTTTTTTATGAATTCATAGTTGCAACAGTGATTTCTGCTACCTATTGTGTGGAGCGGGAAATTAAGTTTTATTAGCTACAAAACAGGGCTTTCGAATTGCAGAGGTAGTCACTGCTTTTTGAATTCTAACGCTTGCATTTTTATAATGCCCGGGGTGGGGCTCGTGACCATGGAAACTGTCAGGGCTGGTGTTGTGGAGGCTTGACTGGATTGGGCACCCGCTAGTTCAGTTGTTTATGTTAGCTGGTGAACACGTTTTCTGAGTGCATTTGTGCCTGTGAGAAGTTTATGGTAGAGAAACCATTGCGAGAATTAGCGGAATTGCCAGGTAAACCACACAGAGTTTTTCGACTCTACTGCTCTTGCTGGGAATTGCTGTGCTGAAGGACTGCTTCATTGCAGCACCTCCTTGTGGACTTGGTAGAGGAGTTTTCCACCAAATTACATCTGATGTCATTCTGTGGCTTGTTACACTGCTCCTCAACCAGAAAATATACATTGGAATCCCATTTTCAAGAAGAACACGTTCTCTAGTCAACCGCACTGAGTGATCTTGCTAGAGTACTTAGAGGGAAAGCAACGATATTTAATAAGTAACCCCCAACCCAGACTGTACTGATCAGTTGCAATCGCCATCCTTTGCACTCCTGCAGGTAGTTCTAGAATAAATAATTAAGATCAATAGAAATCTCCATTCTGGATAATTTCTTCAGTCCAAGACGAAGCTTAATGTGTTTCAGTGAAGCAGATGAAGTACATTGACAGGCTTTGGGTTGCCTGTTTTTTTTCAGGAACATGCTGTGTTCTGGCTATCTACGTTTGACACCTTAATATTTTTTGAAGGAACAATTGGTTTATGGAGTTGGTCTATGTATCCAAACAATACGTAGAACATCATGTAGAAAAATGGACCGGTCAAACATATGACAAGTTATATTTTTTCCCGGGTCCCCCAGCGTTTTCCGGCAGTGGCTGTTGCCTCAAAATGACACACCTGATTTTTAGTTTGTCAGCGTTGTGTAGCTCAATTTTCGGACCGTGGGGCCTACGGTGCCAGTGTAGTGGGTTTGATTCCTAGAAAGGGAATCAGGGTTGCCAGTTTGAGTGTGTATGCAACTACTACTGTAGGTCACTCTGGATAAGTGTCTGCTAATGGACTTGTAATGTACATTTAGTCAACTCTTGTGACTGAATTATAAAATCTTTAACTAATTTAACCAGGTGTCACAATTTAACATGTTAGTCCTTTGGGAAACATTCTTATAGAGACATTTACAGGAGCAATTTAGGTGTCACTATCTTTCCGAAGGAATGACAGAATTGTCAACTTTGGGTTACTTGGCCAATGCTCTGACCACTAGTCCATCTGCTGCCCTGAATCCCGTGCATAAAAAGTATTTTGGTCCCCTAACCTGAGAAGACTGCAAAGTGTTATACTAAGCTACATGTTATATCATACTATCTCTAATTTTCTCATCCTCTGATTACTCTGTGGCTCAACAGAAGGTGGATCTATTGGGTCAGCCCACCAGCTCTGCCCATCCTGCCCGCTTCTCACCTGACGACAAGTTCTCCCGGCACCGGGTGACCTTGAAGAAACGCTTTGGGCTCCTCCTCACCCAGCAACCCAGACCTGTTCTGTGATTGAAGCGTGGCACCAACTCTCATCCACTAAGAACTATATGCTTGATTTATACTACAGGGCTGACCTGAACCAGAGACCTGCTGCATTGACAATGACCTTTTCAGCAAAGTTACAGCAACTGATGGATGGGAAACTGGTACAGCTCAGCAGGGCCCTGTAGTGTCAATCGGGATTTGAAGTATCATCAGTTGGTTTGAAAGATCCTTTGATCCATTGTTTAAGGCATAGGCCCAGAGGGGTGCATTTGGTGTTATTTTTCTTTTAGATGTTTGTATGGCTTTGGACCAGTCTGTAAAGTCGGTTAATGCTACATTTTTGCTTAATCCGTTCATGTTATTTGCCTGTCAGAATGAAAATTATTTCATTTATTTCAATATGCATACAAAACATGTATCTTTTTGAACTGTTGCAATATGATTGTCTTTAATCCATAAAAAAATGTGGTTTCAGTTTTAAGATTAAATAATGTAATGATCATCATTTTTTTTCCTTTGATAATAAAATGGTGGAAACGATGGACTTCTACCAGTTTGTTAAACTTGTTTTAAGTCTTGTTTATGATCGATTACAATGTATCGCTTCTCCGCATGCGCGGTTTCGAAATTACGGCAAGCAAAAGAGGAACTGAAAGACGGAGAGCGCGTTTGGGACTGTTGGACAAAGTGCCGACAAGAAAGGATGAGAATACATGCTTACCAGCTAGGTAGCATGGTTTTTCAATTCATTTAACAGCAACAGTAGCTAGCCAAACAGCTGGATACAAAAGGCACAAGAACAGACTAGCTACGTGGTATGTACAGTATGGCTACATATTTTAGTGATGTATTTCAGTTATCTGTATATATCTAACCTTTGAGCAAGGTACATGTGACTTTTTGAGTTCAGTCAGTTCAGTTGTCACATTTTATCAGCGTGGCTAATGTAACGACTAGCTAGCTAACGTTAGCTAGCTAGCTACTGACACCACATTCAATTTAACCAACGACAGTCGACCGATAAGGACAAGTAGCTTTACTGTCAGAGTTTCGAGAGGATTCCTTGATAAGACGTGGCAGAATTTTAAGCTACGTGATATCGATATCATGAATTGAAAGTTGACATATGAACATACACTCAATATTTCAGAATATTTGTATGGTAGCAATTTCCTGAAAATACTCTTTAATAAGTCTCGGAATTGCTGCATAGCTAACGGTACGTACAGTAAGACATGCCGCATCGTTTTGTCAATAAAAACGCTGATGCAAGCAGGCTTTGCGAGTGGCATCATTGTTAAATCTTAAAGAACAATCTTTTTTTAAACCGCTTGGAATATATATAAATGTGCCTAACCATTTCAGTGTAATTAGAAATTATAATTGGCTTAACGTTTGAGGGTAGTTATTCAGCCAGCGAGTGCGGTAAACTAACTAGCCTCTTCATATGTACTTCATGCAAGTGCGTCTCGTTGTATATCTCCCGGTTCAATCTGGACATTTGAAGCTTGTTCAGTCAGCACAACTCCTTAAATGTCTTATCGCGTCAAAACGCGTCTGGCTATTAACTACTGTATTGCTACATTATCAAATGAGGTCTCATTCAGACGTAAACATACTGGTTTGTGTAAACTGGTTAGTTTGACAGCTACAATTTGCTGCCCCTTACTTTTCGGATTTCCCTTATCATGTAGCAAGTGTATTTTAGATAGCTTCAGTTCACGTCTAGCTCATTGAATTAACCTAACTATTTGCCACACCCCGTCTTGCTAGAAAATGCCTAGTAGAATACTAGAGGGACCAGAATCACTCGCAGTATTGCGGACCTGTGAGCTACAGTATCCTTTCTTAGTTTACCTAAAGAAGACTATGTCGACCGCTCAATGAAGTCGAGAAGTGCACTCGCGCAATACAATCAGTATGCATCGCCTATTCGCCTCCGCATGTGGCTCGGCTCGAGTAGCTACTGGCTCAACCGGTTGGAACCGCTCTTGTATAATAATTAAATTATAAACCTCACCAAAGCACCTACTCAACTGAACCACATTACAGATTGAGTCGGAGAGAGAAGGAACTTGTTCAGTATTCTCGCCCCACTCGCTTCCTCCAGAGCAGTGTGAAAGCACATTACTGTTGTGCTCCGTCATGTTAGGGTGTGACAGATTTCTTCAATCAAAACAAATGCCTTTAGTAAGACATTGGTTCTACCTTTGGGACAATCTATATTTAGCCCTATATCTAACCTGAGAACCATTCTATTTCAATAGGCAATAACCCAGACAATCAGTGGTATCACATCAGTAAAATTTCCGCTATCACTTATTAAGAGTGTCCTTGAGTGTTTTCCTTTTTCATGCCGGTAAAGACATATTTTGCTCACCCCTGTAATAGGGGAATGCTTTAAATATCTGACCTCACCTCACTGCTGGCTGAATAAGGCTTTGGGTAAAATAATTACTTTGTGTTCCTAATGTCTTAGAAAATGTATCATGTGAGTGTGTGAAAATACTAATATTGGCTATATATTTCAAGTAGGCCTATGCTGGCATCTGGCAAGTTTTTCTCACTCACAACACCTTGCGTACCATATACCATTTAGCTGTGGTATATTGGGAATATACCAGAAAACCATGCTATGCCTTGTTGCAACTATAAACTAATTACCAACACACTAGGAATTGTACAGAGTTATGTGATGTCAAACCATTGGTGTATGATCTCATATACCATGGCTTTGAGCAAGTTCACATTCAGGATTTGAACCAACCGATTCATAAAAACAATTCGATGTCACCCTCCCGTGCACGACAGACTCTAATCGTGTGTATTCTTCGCTTCCTTCCTTTTCTCCTCCTCTCCTTCATCCCCACTGCTTCCCTACCCCCAGCAGTCCATAACTGGTCACTCATTGTGGTCATCCACAGAGGAAATCTAAGCCTTTAGTGAGGTGCATGTAAACGCACAGGATGAAAACCAACCTATAATTACTTGGGATTTCTACAGAAGTGCACAGGCAGATTTGGCACTCTAGGCCTTGGTGTGGATAGCCAGATTCAGTCATATCTAAGCTAATCATCAGGTTATTGGGACATTTCCAAGCACAGATAAGCACATACCATGATGATATGCATTCTGATGAAGCAGTGAGATGCAATAACATTATCACTAACATGTTTTTTTTTGTATTCCAAGAAAGACAGGTTAGGCATGCTCAGACACATTTATTTGTTAATCGTTTTTAAATTGTGGGCTATGTTAAACAGTTACACATTAATCAGAGAGGAAATTGGCACAAGTGTCTTAAAACCCATCTCGCAAGTGCCAGTGCAACTAGTCCAATTCAATGGAGAGGTTCAGATGTCAGTCTAGTTCAGATGCCATCGCTTCACAGGCACTTGAACGTTAGCTGAGTATTGGTTAGCCAAGCTTTGGTTAGCCTACCTAGCTCAGCCTAGCGCAGGTTCACTTAGCGTTGGTTAGCTAGTGTAGTTAGTGACCCCTTACCTCTTACCCCGCTCCTTTAAGAGCCTGAAGATGGCGTCGGTACGGTTCACGGTGACACCTACCAAGGCAGAGGACCTCCCTGGACTGTCGGACACCTCGCCAGACATCAGTTCCCGGTCCAGCGGGCACGGCCACGTACACTTTGGCTCGCGGGAGAGCGTCAACCGCAGCGACCCAATGAGCGAAGGGTCGGGAGGTCTCAGCACCACCGCACCTGGAAACGAGACACCTGACCGCACCTACACAGAGCAAGGTGATGCATCAGTTACTGGTGTGTGTGTGTGTGTGTGTGTGTGTGTGTCATTTTGACCCATGTACTGACAAACTGTTTGTGATGTGACTCCATAATCAGTCAAGTCAATGGCATCAGTTTCAAGGTTACAGTGTTGTGCAATAACAGACTCCTGAAATCATCTCCACCAATTAATCTAATTGGAGATGAGTTTATAATTGGTAAAGGAGAAATTTAACAAACAGGAATTGACTTACACTTGCTGATCTTTAGAAATTCACAGACACACAAAGACAGACAATCAATCAAATGTATTTTATAAAGCCCTTTTAACATCTGCAGTTGTCACAAAGTACACAGACCCAGGGGCAGGGACACAAGGGCAGGGACACAAGGGCAGGGACACAAGGGCAGGGACACAGGAAGAGAGACACAGAGGCACCCAGACATAGTGGCACAGAGAGTGGCACATAGACAGACACACGCACTGAGATGGACACAGGCATAGACAGTCACAGACAAACATCGTGGTGAGAATGAGGCAGTGTTATTTTCAGATATTGCGTGCAGAGATCCACCGTTTTATTCCATCTCGCCCACAAATCAGTAATTGAATTGGACAGGCTGGGTACATTTTCACACATTTTAGTTCCTCACGTCACGACATGGTCCATCGAGCACACACACACCACACACACACCCGCACACGTCCGCACACACGCACAGCTTCACCGGTAAGTCAGTACGTACCGTACACCAACAGACACGCACTCACACAATGTCCCAAGGGAACCAACAGGATGAACGGCACACGCACGAAGGTGGTGCGCAGCGTGCTCATTGAAACGTGGCGACTCACAGCTGAGGTGTGGAGCCGTGCTCCACACCTCTGTCCAGCAGGGAAGGACCAGGGCTGGACAGAGGTGTGTGTGTGTGTGTGTGTGTGTGTGTGTGTGTGTGTGTGTGTGTGTGTGTGTGTGTGTGGCAATGCAGGTCTAATCATCACAGCCACAGTCATTCAGGTCATTTTCTTCCTAGGTGCTTTTTAACCAGATGTCCAGTTCACAATATGTAGCAGGCGTTGTGACTGAGAACGGTTCCCCTGTGTGAGGAAGTGGTGTGTGACACTGTCTGAATGTTAACTGGGATGTTGTGGCGTATTTGCGGACAGTATGTCTTTGTCCTGGTTGCTGTGCGTGACTCCGTCACATGTATCATGCCTGCATGTGTTGAATACTTAGTCCATCAGACTTCTTTTTGTAGCTGTGCGTGTGTGCGTACGTGCACATGTCCCTGCTGGAGAGAGGGAAGTGAGAGTGCTGACGAAGGTAACGTGTAAGTGTTCTGTCCCTGCTGATGGAGGTAGAACTGAACCGGGGTTGCATGCTGTCCTCCACCCTGCTGTGTTTCAGCCGGGGGCAGAAAGGAAGTGGGCCCCCTACTGGAGACGGGCCTGCACAGAAAGGTCTGGAATAGAATCACCAGGAAGGCTCCAGAACAGAGGAAGACATTTAGAGCTTGTGGCACCCCTCAATTGACTCGCCTGAGTCTGTCCTGATTAAATGTCTAATCTGTGTCCCTTAACAACTCTCTCTCACTCACTCACTCACATTCACAAACATCTGTGTTCCCTGGCTTTCTCTCAGCAGGAGATGGAAACGCCAAAATGTCCAGCGTCTACATCAACAACACTCATGGGATGGACGACGATGACTTCTATGACAAAAACCTGGCTCTGTTTGAGGTTAGCGCCGCAGCGTCAATCAACCAATCAATAAAAAAAAATCCAATGCTTTGATCTCTTCCTTGTTGTTTCCCTTCTCACTCGCTTTTTCTCTTGCTTTCTCTTCCTCCCCATTATCTTTCACTTTATTCCCCCCTCCTCGCCTCCTTGTAGGAGGAGATGGACACTAGACCCAAGGTATCTTCCCTCCTCAACCGCCTGGCCAACTACACCAACCTGACCCAGGGGGCCAGGGAGCATGAGGAGGCTGAGAGCATAGGGGAGAAGCGAAAGGCCTACAAGGTAAACACACATACGCATGCTATTTTTCTCATCTCGGTCTGGTATAGCGCTTTCATCCCAGGCAGTTAAGTTTGGGTAACGTCAGGAAACCCTGGGCTTTCCGTAATGCTTTGAAGTTGTACTCTAGACAGCCTATCCTTAAAGCACCTCCCAGCTGTTGAACAGGCAACGTGTATGTTCTCATGACTCAAATGGGAGGTCCCTGAAATGGCGCAGTGGTCTGAGTCACTGCCTCGCAGTGCATTTGCGTTATTACAGTCAGGTGTTCAAATCGTGGTTGTGGCAGTTTATCAGTGCCCAGAGGTCCAGCCGAGGGTGGCGTTAATTTGTGAACCGTCTGGGTGGAGCGGGTTTTCTGTCAATGTGAAGTGTATCAGAGGAAATGCATCCCAATCTTCAGCTCTCCTGAACCTGCTGTGCTGTTGTTGCGATAAGACCGGGCCTAAATGACAAAATAGCATTTTAAAAACGCACATTGCATTAATCTGCAAATATGGTATCTATAATACTAACTGTATCATCTTTTCGCTATTGTTTAGTGTCCTTCCCTGATTGGGAATCGGATCGATCAGTTTCACTATCTCAAAATGGTGCATGCTATGGTGTTGTTATGGCTCTGTCTTGCTATGTCACTTTCCAAGTCAGGTAAAACTAAACCGGGGCCTCTGAAAGTGTTCAGAAGGAATTCTCTCCCTAATATCCCCAGGTTACTGTATCTGCCCTTCTGGAATAACTGCTTTTTGTTACGGTGATCACCAATGAACGCTTCCTGTTACTGAATGGTCTGTCCCTGTCCCAGTCTCCTCAGATGGGCACGTTCATGGGGGTGTACCTGCCGTGTCTGCAGAACATATTTGGGGTGATACTGTTCCTCCGGCTCACCTGGGTGGTGGGAACGGCCGGGGTGCTGCAGGCCCTCTGCATCGTCTTCATCTGCTGCTGCTGTGTGAGGAACACACACACGCACACACACACACACACACACACACACACACACACACACACGCAGGTATGAATGTATTGCAAAAAACTCTTTAAACACAGAGAGGTGTTTATGATAAGATATAAGAAGATTCTTGAGACTCAGGCCTGTTGTAAAATGTTGATTAAAGGTGCCTTGATGTTCATGCGCTTCCAGCATCCTAAATGAAACCCTGTTCCCTTCCTACTGTGCTGCTGTTGCTGTTATTCATAGTTTTTATCAAAAACTACGATAACAACTGGACTGAAACAGCCAAGTTCAACTGAACTTTTTTGCTACAAAGCTAGAAATGGTAGTAAAAAAGCAGATGTGAATACCCTCCATTCCTTCCCTCCACCACAAGCCTTCTGCTCAGGGTGTACCCCCCAGCCTGAGCCACCTCTGTGGTTTGGGCTAAATGAAAAGGAGGGCACACAAAGCCCCAGGCATCACGCACTACATTTTAAGCCCTTAGGGAACTCAATAGGTGGAGTGCCATTTCATGACACACTTCATATGTATGAAAGAGGCTTGCCGCAATGATTCTGCGTGATCCGTTCTGTTCCTCTTTCCCTCCACAGACTTTACTGACCGCCATCTCAATGAGCGCCATCGCCACCAACGGCGTGGTACCAGGTATTCTGGCCCTTATCTACACAGCCCTACCATATCCTTCTGTCTTGTCCTCATCCAAGTGTGTCTACTTACTTTCCCATGATTCACAAATCTAGTGTTTTTGGTGGTAACTGGGTGGAATTTTGCTGCTTTCAATCAGAGTTGCTCATGTTTTTCTGTCCTTAGATTAAGTACTACCTGCTGAAGACAAGGCCGGCTAAAGTAGTTTCAATGATTCCGACCAGCGTTTCTTCTCGGGTGGGCAATTTAGTGATAACGTGTGTCGCCGACTGTTGTCAGCCATTGTCAATGGTGACAGACATTGTCAATGGTGACAACGCCATGTTGGAAACTAGGTTTTAGTAGGTCTTTTTTTGTACCTCCCTTAATAATGTCCAATCGCTTATTTGATAAAACCTGAAGAAATTAGTGGAAGAACAAAATGACACAAACATTCTGTCATGCTCTGTGGCTTGTATAAAAATGCTAAGCAGGGCCATTTGAACAGCATTTTGGATGAGTATGGCAAGAGGAAAGTGATTTTGAAAGAGGGATCATTATTGGGGATCTTCCAGGATGACAAAGCCTCCATCCACAGTGCATGAGGAGTCACTGAATGGTGTGATGAGTATGACAATCATGTGAATGATGGCCTTTGTAATGACCAGATCTCAATCCACTTGAACACCTATGGGAGATTTGGGACCCACGTGTTAGACGGCGCTCTTCACCACCATTATCAAAACACCAACTGAGGGAATATCTTTTGGAAGAATGGTGTTCCATCCCTCCAGAGTTACAGAGACTTTTAGACTCCCTGCCAAGGCGCATCGTTGCTGTTCTTCTAGCAGCTTGTGGTGGCCCAACTTACTGGGACTCTTCATGTTGTTGTTTTTTCATTTCAATTCTATTCAAATGTAATTGTAGAAAGCACAGGGAACAACCAAGCATGCAGGCTGTCAAGTACACGCTGTGTTGATATTTGTGGTCAGTTAACTGTTTCTTGTGAATTTTCGTGTGATGTGCAGTAGGTGTTAAACTGCTGGCAGAAGCAACCGGGATTTACTGCCAAAATGTACTGGTGCTCAGTGGAGTTCATGGCACCATCGACCAGAACAATGGCTCAACAGAAGCTTAATAGCCTAATGAATTCAGTTCCATGAAAATAGAGGTCTTTGGCCCATACACCAACAGTTGGTTTGGTATCAAAGTCCCAAAGCATGAGCTTTACTCTGAAATCGATTTACTCGGATTAGACAGGCCAATGGGAGGTATATTTCTAACCCAAATTTGGTCTTCACTGTCTCTCCCTTTTGCTTACTGTACATCTTGAAACAGTGTACTAGTCTACCAATACCATTCACCTGTGAGGAAAAAAAATCTAACGATTTCTTCAGAATTTAGAATAAGATGGATTCATTTTGATCAATTCTGTCCGACATAGATTGAAACTCAAACAGGCTCAGAATAAGAACTCCATTTCCTGTTTGTCAGCTGGGTAACAGGCTCAGAATAAGAAATCCATTTCCTGTTAGTCAGCTGGGTAACAGGCTCCGAATAAGAAATCCATTTCCTGTTAGTCAGCTGGGTAACAGGCTCAGAATAAGAAATCCATTTCCTGTTAGTCAGCTGGGTAACAGGCTCCGAATAAGAAATCCATTTCCTGTTTGTCAGCTGGGTAACCGGCTCCGAATAAGAAATCCATTTCCTGTTAGTCAGCTGCCATTTTCTTCAGTCTTTATTCATCCACTTAGTGTTGTTAATTGAAAGACCAAACCATCTGTCAATATGTATCGCTGTATGTCAATATCACGGCGGACTCCCAAATGCTAACCTATCCCTGAGGTAGTGTGCTCCCTGGTCAGAAGTAGTGTATATGCAGAGCCCGCTCCCGGCTCCATTCACATTAGTGGCTCCACATCGGAGACCAATACCCATCTCCAACCTTCATATGTCTCCCAATGATTCTTCTTCTGCAAAAATACAGCGACCACGGGGCCAAAACGACACATAGGGCACTACGTACGGGAAAGGGTGTGATTTGGGACTACGTTTCTCTCTTGTCATCATACCCCTGTACTGTTCATCTCTGTAGTGCCCCCTAACGACTAACACTCATCACTCTTTCTTCTCTCTCCTCCTGCCTATCTCTCTTTTTCTCCTATTTTTTTCTACCCCCTCCCCAATCTACCCCTTTCTCCTACTATCTCCAATCTCCTCTTCCTCTCTCCCCTTCCGACCGAATCCGCCCCCTTCTTTCTCCCCCTCTCCTCCCCAGCGGGCGGTTCCTACTTCATGATCAGTCGCTCTCTGGGGCCGGAGTTTGGGGGGGCGGTGGGGCTGTGCTTCTACCTCGGCACCACCTTCGCCGGGGCCATGTATATCCTGGGGGCCATCGAGATCCTACTGGTGGGAACCCGCAAACACTCATTACAACATTGACACCCACACAGTCGTACACCCAGTACCCACAAACACACGTACAGTGGGTATAGAAAAGAATCAAAACCCCTTTAAAATAATCACCTTTTGTTGCTCTGCAGCCTGAAATGAAAACGGACAACAAAAATGTTTGCGTTATTCAGCAGTATTTACAAGTCATAACATCCAAGTGAAAGATATAATACCAACTGGTCAGAATTTTTTTTTTACAAATTAAAAAACAGAATCACTGAGTTGGAAAAAGTATCACCCCCCTCCTAAAAATGACTTGTAAATCACCTTTTCAATAGCACACAAAGCCTATTGACTTTCAATTGTGATCAACTGTGGTCATTTTGATCAGCTCAGCATGAATGCTTTTCCTGAAGCATTTCAGTCCTTGGTAGTGCAACTGAAGACAACAATCAAATATGGCTGGCAAGGCATTGTCAGAAGATCTCTGGGATAAAGTCAGGAGATGGATACAAAAACAACTCAAAGGCTTTATCAGTGCCTAGAAGCACAGTGAAGTCTGTTATTAAGAAGTGGAAGGTATTTGGTACAACACAAACCCTCCCTAGGTCAAGATGTCGCTCCAAACTGGATGAAAGAGCCAGGAGGAAACTGGTCAGAGAGGCTACCAAGAGGCCTACAGCAACTCTGAAGCAGTTGCAGGAATTCATGATAAAGAGTGGTCATTGTCTGCATGTGACAACAATATCACAAATTCCCCACAAATGTGGCTTGTATGGGAGGGTTGCAAGAAAAAAGCCACTCCTCAAGAAAGGCCACATGCAGTCACGACTGAGCTTTGCCAAAACGCACCTTGAAGATTCTAAGGCCACGTGGAAAAAGGTGTTATGGTCAGATGAGACTAAAATGTAATTGATTGGCCTCAACGATATGTCTAGCAGAAATCCAATACAGCTTACCATCCAAATAACACCATTCCCACAGTAAAGCATGAAGGTGGTAATATCATGTTATGGGGTTGTTTCTCTGTAGCAGGGACTGGAGCACTTGTCAGGATAGAAGGAAAAATGGATGGGGGAAAATACTGTCAAATTCTTGAGGAATATCTTCTGCTTTCTGCCAGAAAGTTGTCAATGGGAAGAAGATTTACCTTCCAACATGACATTGACCCAAAGCACACAGCAAAACTGACCACACAGTGGTTGAAGGATAAAAAGGTGAATGTCCTTGCATGGCCTAGTCAGAGACCAGACTTTAACCCCATTGAAAATCTGTAGAATGACCTGAAGACAGCAGTACTTAAACGGTCACCATCAAATTTAACTGAACTTGAGCAGTTCTGCAAAGAAGAGTGGTCAAATATTGCAATGTCTAGATGTGCAAAGTTAGTAGAGACAAATCCCAACAGGTTCAACAAAATACTGAAACAAGGGGGTGATCCTTTTTCCAAGTCACTGATTGTTTTTTTTATTTTTATTTTTCTTCTGACATGTTGGTATTATATCTTTCACTTGGATGTTATAAGTTGCACTGAGTAAATACAGCTGAATGAAACAGAAACTGTGTCTGTCTTCATTTCAGGCTGCAAAGCAACAAAATGTGATTATATTACAAGGGGGTGATACTTTTCTATACTCACTGTACATCCCGGGGGCCATCCAGATCTTTTTGTCTAGGGGAATCTTCATCACACCCTTCTTCCTGACTATAATCATCATCATCATCTGTAATAACCATTATTGGGTCCGCCATCAAATGACCTCCGTTCTCTCATCGTCGCTGTTGTGTGAATGACATCTTTCCACGTCGTTCCACATCCATTGTTTGACGCGGAATGTTTGTTGTCTGGTTCAGATGTACATAGCCCCAAAGGCGGCCATCTTTGTCTCCGTCGGTCCGGACGGCGAGGGAGCGGCCATGTTGAACAACATGAGGGTCTATGGTTCAATCTTCCTCCTGCTGATGGCACTGCTGGTCTTTGTCGGGGTGAAATACGTGAACAAGCTGGCGTCCGTCTTCCTGGCCTGCGTCATCATCTCTATCTTGTCCATCTACACCGGCGCTCTGGTCTCCGCCTTCAGCCCGCCTGTGTTCCCGTGAGTGGAACGGTTTCAGATTCTTAGTTGATGACGAGAAGAGTTAACGTTTTCCTATGCAGTGTGGAAAAATGTTGATGGAGTATCAAATTTGTTAACATAATGTACAGTGGATATAGAAAGTCTACACAACCCTGCTAAAATGCCAGGTGTTTTTTATGTAAAAAAATGAGGCAAAGATAAATCATGTCAGAACCTTTTCAACCTTTAATGTGACCTATAACGTGAACATTTCGACGGAAAAACAAACTGAAATATTTGAGGGCGAAAAATTAACCCACCCTTAAACTGAAGGTACTTGTTGAAGCACCTTTTGATTTGATTACATGTTAGGTAGGAGTCTATTAGCATGGCACGTCTTGATTTGGCAATATTTGCCCACTCTTCTTTGCAAAAGCGCTCCAAACCTGTCAGAGTGTGAGGACATCTTCGGTGGACAGCCCTCTTCAGGTCACCCCACAGAGGTCTGGGATCTGGCTGGGCCGTCCCAAAACATGGATCTACTTCTGGTGAAGCCATGCTTTTGTGGATTTGGATGTGTGCTTTGGGTCATTGTCGTGCAAAAAGGTGATCTTCAACTTCAGCTTTCTAACGGGCACTTAATCAACCAGGTTTTTGTAAGGTTTTTATTTTTCCCCCTCAAAGATTTCTGTTTGTTTTTCAGTTGAATTGTTCGCGTTATAGGTCACATTAAAAGTGGAACCATTTCTGACATGATTTATCTTTGTCTCATTCTTTTACATCACAAAAACCTGGCATATTAACAGGGATGTGTAGTCTTTTTATATACTCTGTATGCTTAGTTGATGCTGAGTATTACTATGTATTTAAACAAAATGTGCCAATTTTAACCCTTGAGCCAACTAGGTGGAAATGAGCACTGTGCCGTTGAGTCAGGTGTTTAACGTTTAATTGATATTTTAGGTCACTCTGAATAAAGCATGCTTCATGTATCCTTGTTTTGGTTGCTTATGTGTTTAGGAAAGTGTTTTCTCTAATACCGCCTAAAATGAAAATCACTCAAAATAACTAGAATAAGTGGTAAAAGTGTCAATATTGCTGGGATAGTAGAGGGTAGTAGCCAAAGCTTCACTGAAAGGAAGAAGTAAAAATAAAAAAAGTGAAATTGCATAAATTTAGAATTTTAGGACTACACAACTGGTCTAAAAGTGTATTTCCATTAGAATGCCTAATTATAAACAAGAGTTTTATGGCCAGCAATACCAGTAGAAACCTAAGAAAATTGTAACCCTCTGTCTCCCTGAAACATAAACAGGCCCTTATTGACCCATTGTATCTATCAACAGACTTTCACACCATCCTTATCGCCAAACACTCACACTTGACTGACAGCCATGACGGTTTAGTTCAAGACTTCAGCATTGATGCCCTCTATCTGTTTCCCCAGTCAGATGAACTCATGGATACCATTTGTAGGTAGTTGCTATTTAGCGTTAGCACAATTGATAACATGCATTAGGGCATTGACTGGAAATCTATAAAAAACGTTAAGATGGTGCTAGTTTTTTTTAAATATCCGGTTGATGCGGTTAGGCAAGCCAGCGTTAACTTGCCGTCCCCAACTATCCCTTTAACCAGCCACTCAGTACACTATCCTTAATGATTGACCATTGCTGTCCTCCAACCCTCTTCTCATCTTTCCTCCCCAGGGTGTGTATGCTGGGTAATCGTACCCTGTCTGGTCACATCCTGCGCGACAGTCCCTGTGCCAAGACCGTCCCGCTCAAAGAACCACCCGGACCTCTGGACACCAACCTCACACTCACAGGTAACAGTCCAAGTTATCATTGTATAACATTTTCCACTTCTGTCTTTGCAGGTCTGCTGTTGCTCCTAATATTTATTGACCATCCACTTCCTCCCACCAGGAAACAGCACGGTGCCCCTGACCTTTGACCCCTCCCTGCCCTCCTCTGACGCTACCACGGTCTTGTGGCTGCAGTTCTGTGATGGTCATGATCTCAATGCTACCTGTGATTACTACTTCAACCACAGTAATGTCTCTGAGATCCATGGTATACCTGGCCTGGCCAGTGGAGTGATTAAAGGTACACACACACACTCTCTCTCTCTCTAAAAATTAAGAGACCACTGCACCTTTTTCTTTCCTTTGTAAAAATGTCGAATACGATGAACACTTCAGTTCCTCACTCAAAACTTTCCTTTTCAACTTTTTTGGAAAGAAAAAGAAAAGGTGCAGTGGTCTCTTAATTTTTTCCGGAGTTGTATGTTTCTTTTTGTGTCTTATGGTGTATCACTCCCTACTTCCCTTCCTCTTCCACACCAACACACACATAGGCAGTTCCTTTCTAACTGACTGTAATTTTCTCAGAGAACATATGGAGTGCTTACCTCAGTAAAGGGGACGTCCTGGAAAAAAGGGGTCTCCCTGCTCCCAGCCACGCCCACCCACCCACTAATCGGCGGCCCTATGTCTTCGCTGACATCACCACCTCCTTCACGCTGTTGGTGGGGATCTTCTTCCCCTCAGTCACAGGTATAGTTCCTCCTGTCTTGGGTTGAAATTTACCAAAGCCGGAACATTCAGTAATTGTAGGATATTAATGCTTGAATAATAAAATACATTGTATTTTTTAAACAGTGCCTTGCAAAATATTAAATTCCCTGAGAAATTGTTCTTGAACGAATTGCACATCAGCTGTTTGAGATTTGTGCTAATCTTGTTGTGACTGGAATTTGTCTCTTTTCCTCCTGCAGGTATAATGGCTGGTTCCAACCGGTCTGGGGACCTGAGAGACGCCCAGCGCTCCATCCCCATAGGAACCATCCTGGCCATCCTCACCACCTCCCTCGTCTGTATCCCTCAAAATATTCATAAATAATATGATAAGAATTATTATACATAAATTCCACGTGTACATTTTTTAAAATTATAGTCATTACATACTGCTTGTCAAAGGTAGTGTTGGATGTAGGCGGCTATTTGGGACACCATTTTGACCATCAAAGCTTTTACTGTACCTTTGTGACTGAAATCTAAGATTCCTGGGAACTCCCTGGTTTCACAGCAATGTTGGTTTGAGGATTATCTGCTTGCTGCTTATTTCTTGATTACATCAACCAGGAAAAAGCAGGATATTAGGAGTTCCCAAAATGAGGCAGCCTCAAATTTAGCGTCACGCCTGATTTTCCTGATCATTTTAGTCAGTTCAGTTCTGTGGTTGTAAGAGCCCCACTTGCATCCTACTTAGTCCTGATTTGTCTACTATTCTCTTCAGCGAATGTTCCAATGCTTGCTACTTCTTCTCTTTGACAAAACATGTCAAACAAAGATAAAAGCACAATTATGATTCACAGCGGCAGCTTGTAGAGGCTTGTATATTGTTCTGCATTGTTGTGGTTCTGCCATGATGTCACAGGTGTGTTATTTTCCTGAGCGCTGCGGCCAGACCTGAGCTGTGTGGTTCTGTTTGGAGCCTGTGTTGAAGGAGTGGTGCTCAGAGACAAGTCAGTATTCCTGTGTCTCTGTCTGTTTGGCTGTCTACCTGTCTCTCCTCTTGCCTGGCTGTCTACCTGTCTCTCCTCTTACTAGGCTGTCTACCTGTCTCTCTGTCTGTCAACCAATCTCTCTGTCTGTTTGCCTGTCTACCTATCTCTCTGTCTGTTTGGCTGTCTACCTATCTCTCTGTCTGTTTGGCTGTCTACCTATCTCTCTGTCTGTTTGGCTGTCTACCTGTCTCTCTGTCTGTTTGGCTGTCTACCTGTCTCTCTGTCTGTTTGGCTGTCTACCTGTCTCTCTGTCTGTTTGGCTGTCTACCTATCTGTCTGTTTGGCTGTCTACCTATCTCTCTGTCTGTTTGGCTGTCTACCTGTCTCTCTGTCTGTTTGGCTGTCTACCTGTCTCTCTGTCTGTTTGGCTGTCTACCTGTCTCTCTGTCTGTTTGGCTGTCTACCTGTCTGTCTGTTTAGCTGTCTGTCTGACTGTGTGTAAGGGTGGGGTCCTTTTAATTTCCATCCAGTCAATTCAGAGTATAAACCCATTTACTCTCAATAGAGAGAGAGTGATTTTATTATTAGCTCCACTAATACTGACCTGTCTGTGGCGCCCCGATCTGCAGGTTTGGGGACTCGGTTCAAGGCAACCTAGTGGTGGGCACCTTGGCATGGCCCTCCCCCTGGGTCATTGTGATTGGCTCCTTCTTCTCGACATGCGGCGCAGGACTCCAGTCACTGACGGGAGCTCCGCGCCTCCTCCAAGCCATCGCCAAGGACAACATCATCCCTTTCCTCAGGGTGAGAAGTACTCCTGCTCCCGGGTCACTTTTTCTTTCTTTCTCGCCCTCTGTTTCTTCCTCCACTTCTCTTAATTTCTACAATCTATATTTATGTAGTGCAATCCTTTCTCTCAGTAACTCTCTTTTTTTTCTCCTGTTCACTCTGTCTTTCTCAAATCTCAGTTCAATTCAAATGATTTAATCGGGATGGACAAAATTATTATTTGATTAAGATATAATATAATTGAAGTTATAACAACAATCAAGATTGTTAACAGGACAATTGCAAGACAGACCAAGTTTTTCGTTTGGGGCCTTTATGGCCTGGATATTCAGAATATTAGATACTGAGGTTGGTTTGTCTTGCTGTGCCTTCCCTTTTAATTTGGGTGTACACTGGCGTCATCCAATCAAGTTTGTGCCTGATACATCTCTCTCCCAATCGAAAATCTGCTGCTTTTAGTGCACCTGTCATCATTTTCCCTCCCATTAACAGGTCTTCTTTTAGCAACGGTGGATGCAATGATAGCATTTGCAGCGAGCCTTCCCAGCGTTACACGGACCATTCTGGTACCCTTCTCTTGGTTGGGGCTTTTGTAGAACCGTATCCTAGATTTGCTGTGTCTCAATTATGATGTTTTTGTTAGGAGTTGAACTAACCAACTCTGGTACCTTCCAGAGACTGGTGTTTTTAACCTGAAATCATGTGAATCCCCCTATTTGTACATGTGGAATCCATTCAGCTAATTATGTGACTTCTAAACGCATTTGGTTGCACTGCAACTCATTCCCGGTGTGTTGTAGCAAAGGAGGCAAATACTTACGCAGTCTGTTTTCTGTTTATGATTGATTTCATTTTGTTGTGTTGTTGTGTTGATCAGTGGCAAAATCTCCTAATTAAATCCATTTGGATTTCAAAGATTTCACACAATATGATGTTGAAAAGTCCAAGGGGTGAATACTTTTGAGTGTTTCTGTATAGAAGAAAAAGGACATTGGCATGAGGTCTGTCAGACACTGTCCTTGGTTGTGCAGCTGACAGCAGTCTGCGTTCCAAACCACAGCTCCCTTCATCCTCCCCCTTAAGGATGGGTCGCCCAGATCTCATCAGAATGATTTAAAACCTTTGATTTTGGAAAATTACTCTAATTGTTTTAATATTTTACATTTTGTCAGAAAATGGCACATGGGCTTAGTTTCCGCTGTGCAACAGTGATTACACAGCCTTTCCTGCATCTACACGTCTTTCTCTCTCTAATGCTCGTTCACTGTCTCTCTGTCTCTCCTCCAGGTGTTTGGTCATGGAAAGGCTAATGGAGAACCTACCTGGGCTCTGCTGCTGACTGCTGTGATAGCTGAGCTGGGGATCCTCATCGCCTCTCTTGACCTGGTGGCTCCTATCCTCTCCATGTGAGACACTGTTTCTGGGAAAGAGAGATAGAGAAGGGCAAAGTCTGTGTGTGTGTGCGTGCGTGTGTGTGTGGGGGATTTAGTGTGAAATGTAACCTGTTTTTGTGTGGAAAAGTGTAAGGGTGTTTGAATGTCTCTCTGTCTCAATGTCCTGGTCTCTCTCTGTTTTTCTGTTTCAATGTCCTGGTCTCATTCTCTCATTGTCCCTTTGTCCTGGTATTTTTCTCTGTTTCAATATCCTGGTTTCTCTCCCTGTGTCTTAATGTCCTTGTCTCTGTGTCTCAATGTCCTTGTCTCTCTGTTTCAATGTCCTGAGCTCTCTCTGTTTCAATGTCCTGAGCTCTCTCTGTTTCAATGTCCTGAGCTCTCTCTGTTTCAATGTCCTGAGCTCTCTCTGTTTCAATGTCCTGAGCTCTCTCTGTTTCAATGTCCTGAGCTCTCTCTGATTCAGTGTCCTGAGCTCTATCTGTTTCAGTGTCTCAGGCTCTATCTCTCTGACTTGATTTTTTTTGTCTCTCTCTTTGCATCAATGTCCTGGTCTCTCTCTTTGCATCAGTGTCCTGGTCTCTCTCTTTGCATCAATGACCTGGTCTCTCTCTTTGCATCAGTGTCCTGGTCTCTCTCTTTGCATCAGTGTCCTGGTCTCTCTCTTTGCATCAGTGTCCTGGTCTCTCTCTTTGCATCAGTGTCCTGGTCTCTCTTTGCATCAATGACCTGGTCTCTCTCTTTGGATCAATGTCCTGGTCTCTCTCTTTGCATCAATGTCCTGGTCTCTCTCTTTGCATCAATGTCCTGGTCTCTCTCTTTGCATCAGTGTCCTGGTCTCTC
>JACXGJ010000680.1:0-110828 GCA_016801105.1 Esox niger
AGAGGTCTTTTGACCTTGACATTCCCCATTTACATTATATCGGTGTTACACCACCCTGATTGGCTTAGGATGGCCTACAGCCGACCCCAATAAACAAATTGTAATTTGCCGATTAAAATTATAACAATTTTGTGACATCACGAAGTAGGCCAAAAATGTTGTTTTATTCCTGACATTTCCCTTGCACAGTGGCACAAAAACATATTCAACCCGTTTGGACTTTTCCACATTTTGTGTTACAACATAGTTTTGCCACTAATTAACAAAAGATAATCTATAAATTGTTCAAAAATAATAACAAATACCAAAAAGAAAATAGTGACTTGCATAAGAATTCAAACCCCTTTTGTCTAATACTGTTTATTCATCCTTTGAGGTATTGCCATGACTCCATGTCAGACCAATGGCCAATTCACTACAGCCAAATCAAATATTGTTTCATTTTGGAGCAATTAATGTAACCATAACCAATTTAACAAGCCATTTGCTGTGCACCAACTATATACACGACTTACATGGCTCAATCATAGAGATAAACACATAATTTTGCACACAATCATGTTCAATAACAGTCTTTCAGTAATGCAAACTCAATCCTACCCCTACTTTGTGGAGAATAGAGGACAACTGAGCCACCCATCGAGTTGGAAAAACACATTTCTGATGTGTCTCACTGTCTCTTGACAGAATGCTAGCGGAATACCATAGATATTGCAATTATACAAGTATAATGATGATTTCAAATGTAATTTGATGAAATCTGAATAAAGTTTATTAAATTGAATCCCTTCTCCAGAGTGGACCATTTACTCTGGCGTGGCGCCATCTTCAGGCCACAACATGGAATACAAGCACAAGCAGTCTCAGGTTGTTTAGGCCTTCATGGTACTTACTTTTAACAGTACATCTTCAAATTGATGTCACTACAACAGTTCCATGGCGTTTAATTGTCAAACACTATTTAATTTCACATATACATTCAAAAGGCATCCCATCAAATAAGAAACAAACTCAATGTGTCAACAGCAGAAAAGTGGTATTTTATAGAAATGTATTAGGTTTGTCTTGCAATGTATCCTCATTGTAAGACAAACCTTCCACTGAGCAATGGTTGTGAAGTGCATGCAAGTTCTTTAATCACAGAACTGTTGAGAAAATGTAAATAATCCAAAGTATTTGGAAATATCATAGGTAAACATAGCAACCAGAGTAGGTGAAATAAGTTCTTTATATACTTGTTCATTTATATACTGAAGTTACACAATCTTACACAGAACAGTCACACCATTGGACAATTGTCATGTTTAGTTTAAACATTGAGAAAACTAATGATATCCTAAGAACTTCTCAAACCGCTCCTGAGGACCCAGCGACGTCTCCCAATTTTGTTATAGCCTGGAACTAGGTCACTTGAATCCGAGAGTCAAGGGCTTGGTATTGAATTGATTAATTGATTCTGGTGTGCCAGCTTTGAAATACATCTAACTGGGACACAGGGGTCCCCAGGAAAGCGTTGAGAACCATCACCTAAGGATTGTGATGCTCATAGGAAGAAATATTTTTTGTACTCCGATAAACAGAAAGAAATAGTGAATGGTGGCCTTACAGCAACTGTGTATAGAGAGGAATGTGCAGGGAGAGCAATGGTTATGTACAGCTGCTGCTAATTTCATGGCAAAGTTTGGAATAAGAAATGACACAAGTGACAGATGATCTCATAACATATATTCTATAAGCCTACTTTGTTATTTTAAAGTTGCCAAAGTTACAAAATATTCCATTAACCCACAAGACATTTTTAATAAAACTGGCTACACATTGGAGATTGACAAACCTGGCACCACACATACAGACAAGGGCAATATTGCTGAAAATGAATTGCCAGACAGCCATTATAAATTAATTTGTTATTTTGAAGGCCTACAAAACCCTTCAGAAAGATACCAATGAGAATTGTAAAATAACGACAAGGTCTACATTATATTATCAGGTGTTGTGCCTGGTAATATTTTTTTTGCCCACTTAAAGCTAAATTACAGATGGTTAAGAGATTATTTTATGAAACAAGATTTCTAATGAATTAAAATGAGTGAAACAGAATTTCCAAAACAAAATGCCATTAAGTATATTGAAAAGTACATTTTGTCTGACTGGTGTGGTGATACCAAACAAAGTGGGGAGGGAAATCATCTGTTAATCCAGTCCATTATGGTGTGCCAACTGTTTTTTACAACATGATTGCGTGCTGTAGTTAATTTTGGTCCACACAAACATGTAACTTTCAGCAAAAGTATAATTACAAATGTTAAGTGCACCCAAATAAACATTCCAGGTCACCAAGCAAAATATTTGTTGGCATGTGCAAATTGAAGATGCATTCTGGGATTTTTCACCACTGATTCTAAAAGTGGAGCTGTTGAGCCATTGTGGGTCCCTGAAAATTACATAGTCATGTTATGTGCCCCATGTCTTCAAGACCATTGACGAATTACACATCTAGCGATAAATGGGAGGTTTAAATCTTTTATTTACATAAGTCCCAGAATGCACCTTAAAATGGTTCTCAATTGCAGTATAATTCATTGGCCGATCCATTCGGATGACCTGGTTGGAGTTCATCACATAACTAACTGGGTCATCAGGTGGGAAGTTATGATGTTGGAAGTCCCAACCAGATAAAATTGTGTATGTTGTCAATTGCAATGTCCTTGCTAGGTGTTTTCTCCCAATAAAGAGCAGGTGCCAAAAAGCAAAACATCTAAATGCAAGTAGACAGACTGCTGACATCCTCGGAAATAGCAAGCAGTTGTCATAAAATTAGCAAGTCTGTTAGTCATAAAATTGAGGTGGTGTGTTTTTCTCCCTTCAATTAATAATTTTTTCCTCCAAATTATACTTTGAGCACAAAGATAAAAATAGGATTAGTCAAGAACATGATTTAAATATGACACCAGAATATAAACATTCAAATGAGATTTTTTAAAGGAAGGATATGTGCTTGCCATTATGAACAAAAAAAGGGTGTCATGTCAACTACTCATTTACTGTGTTAGCACAGAGTGAAGAGGTTAAAATGGGAGTAACACAGGCTGTGCTCAGGAGAGGTTTAGACAGCTGAAGAGGAAGGGAACCAGACAGACACAGCTGAAGCCCACCGTGCCATAAACAATATAACGGTAAGACAGCTCCACTTCCATGTGCTGCCGAGCCTGCCGCACATTGCCCAGGGGCAGCCCGAACACACGACAGGCGAGCGGAATAGTGGCTGCTTTCATTACAGCCCGGGTGGCAAGCAGGATGACCACCCCAATCAGCAGGCGCAGCAGTGTGCGAGCAAGTAGCGTGGCACACAGGGGGGGCAGTGCCAGGGGCAGGGAGGAAAGGGGTGGGTCGGCCAGCAGGCCCAGCTGGTGGTTGAGGTGGGAGGCCAGGGCAGCACCAGCTCCGGTGCCCAAAGCCTGTGCCGTGTCACCGCGTGAAGTGCTCCATGAGTCCAAGGAGAAGGCCAGGAAACCTAAGCCTACGTGCAGTGTAACAATGACCAGCGGTGCATGGTGACTTGTCAGGTAGAAACTGTCAATTTGGTCCAACGTTAAGTGGAAGAAGACCAAGATCAGCATGCTGTATAGAAAACCAGTGATGACCTCCTGTAAGACAAAGCAATGCAAAGTTCATCAGGGCTTTACAAATTACATTACATTCAACACAATGTTAACAGGATCCGAGGAAGGCTAATTCTTTTGAAAATGGAATTGTACAAGTAACTGACTTTACTTATATTTTCCATGTTACTTCTACCCCATTTTTCTTTCTCTCCAATTTCATTATATCCAATATGTGGCCAAGGTCCTGTCTCATTGGTGCAACTCCCAGTGGACTCCAGTCAGTCGAAGTGGAGATGTGTCCTCTGAAGTACATCTGATGCCGACGATCTCATTGCTTAATCAACCAGGAAGTCTAGAATGCAATCCCAACTTCAATCCCACTGTATTAATATCTGTATTAAAATGAATTATATCCGGTATGTGTAGAGGGAATAATGTTTTATTACAACACGTCTTCACTCTTTACAGATCACATTCAGGTTTTGGAGATTTGCAAAATACGAGTATTGTATTCAACAAAGGAAAAATATATTGTTTTAGACTATAATAAAACGTTTTGTTTTTCTCAAGTTGTTTCTGTAATTCTGTCAAGCAAACCTGGAAATAAGCTTAAATTAAATGAATGACATAATGGTGTGAATAATGTCATGTTTAACTTGAGCACTCAGATAAGATGCACAAGATGTCCTTCATTTTATCTTAACCTTGCCTATTGCAATCTGTAACTTAGGTGTGCCTGATTTATGGTGTATTTTAAAGTTTAACCCTCCAAGTTCTGACATCATTCAATTGCATCTTCTTGAGCTATGATTTTTCAAAATGTGAACAGAAAAGTCCAACTAAGGGAAGACATTGCAATTAATGGACAGCCATGCGTGCCCACATGCATGTCTTTCCAAAGGTAATAAGGTTGGGTTGACCTTGCAATGTTAGCTATCTAATCTGGGTAATCTGCATTCCCTTTTACCACCTTGACACGATGTTTCATATTCCATTTGCCTGCACGGCTCTTGGTGAATGTTTAATCAGATGTGTAAAGAAGTATGAAGACATGGCTGTCTTTACAGACTCCTCATCTTGTTATATTGCAGCCTTATTAAAAAATCAGTTAACTTAACATTTGCCCTCATCAATCTACACACAATACCCAATAATGCACAAGCAAAACTTTTTTGTGGAAGAACACAGAAATATCATATTCAGACCCCTTAGTGATTTGTTAATCTTACCCTCAAACCTGACTAATTTCCAAAGTGTCTGCCACTGAAAAACATCCCCACAGCATTATGCTCCCACCACCATACAACCGTTGTGATGGTTTTGGCCTGGTGATGGGCAGTGCCCAGTTTCCTCCAGGCCTGATGCTTGGTATTCATGTCAAAGAGTTCATTGTTAGTGTCTTCAGACCACAGCATATTTTGTGTTATGCTATGTAAACCCCCAGTGTGCTGTCATTTGCCTTTTACTGAGGAGTGGCTTCCATCTGGCTATTTTCTAGGGGACCTTCAATCATGCAGAAATGTTTTGGTACCCTTCCCCAGATCGGTGCCTTGACACAATCCTCAAATTGGTACATTCGTAAAAAAATATTGGTTTTTTGATTAGGGTGTATTGTGTGTGGACTGAGGTCAAAATATTTATTGAGTGAACCACAAATGAAATCTATAACACAAAAACTTGTCAATAATGCAAAGCAGTCTGAATACCTTATTCGGCACTGTGAAAATAGAACGTTTTCATCATAGGCTAAACTTTGTCTTCAACAAAAAAATATATACAAGCATTTCTTGGAATGCTTGTTTTTCAACTGATTTCAGGAAACAATTATTAATTGACTTACCAGAACAGAGTGCATGCCCATGTAGATTCTGCTTACACAGACCAAAACACTCCAGCAGATAGCAACACTCAAGCCAAACAGGAAAGGGTACTGTGAGCAAGAGGGGAAACAATTTGAAGTTGATTATTGTCAGCGTTCAAATCAAGACACCATCACATTCCTAGTTTAAACATGTTTGTAGTAAAAACATGAATTACAAGAACATTAGGCCCCATTCAAATCCAATCTTCCTTACCCAGTTCCATGAAAACATTTGCTTAAGTAGGTTTTAATCCACCAGTTTTACAAAGTACATTTTTAAATTATTTGATTTTGAAAGTATTGAATTTTGAAAGTATTGAATTTTGAAAGTTATGTATGCATGTATCATTCATATAAAGTAATTTTCTACAATGTTAAGTAAATGTTTTTTACTATAAAATAATAATGCTATAAAATAACATTTTAATGATCTGGTTGAGAGAAGGCAAACTGTGTGCAAAGCAGTCATCAAAGCAAAGGGTGGTTACTTCATGAATCTACAATATGAAATGTATTTTGATCCGTTTAACACTTTATTTGGTTGCTACATGATATGCTATTTCATAGTTTCATGTTTTCACTATGATATTCTACAATGTAGAAAATAGTACAAAGAAAAGAAATACCCTTGAATGACCAAAACATTTGACCAGTTCTAATAGGGGGAATTATTGGAGCTCAAATTAGAATCAAATAATCAGTTCTTCAACAATGTTGGATTTTTTTGTAAATAAAAAATGATATGATAATAAGATGCTTTTTTCTAACATAATATTTGTACCTACATTAGTGTCAATGAAGCTATTAATCATCCATGAATCCATTTTAGTACAATATTGTAACATTTGGGGGGGGTGCCTCTGGTTACTCCTGAACAAAACAAAAGCAAAGGTAAATCACAGCAGAATCCGCATTTCTTGCAAAGGTTGGTTATGTAACTATTACTCCTGAACATCCATTATTCCAGTGAACAATTTGGATGATCAATAATTACCCCAGTCATTTTCTAGCACCAGACATTATTGTGATATCACTGACAACTGAAGTGTCATGTGGGGTTACAAGCACAACCAAAGCCTGGTCAACTAATTAAATGGACTATGCTACCTTTCACCCATAACTAGAGGGATATCCTAACTTCTATTCCCTGAATCAACAACAATTATCTTTAAACCTGTTCAACTAAAGTCTGTTGCTCAATATTCCAGAAGATAAGGGAAATAACAGGTTTTGTCATTACCACATATTAAGCAATGTAATTGGTTAAACTACATTGGTTCTGAGATGAGCCAATCTTCACTTCTGATTAAAGTTAGTTTATGGTTTACAATCTCTGGGCTTGTAGTAACATTTTTTCTGGCTAAAATCATAAAGTAGGCTAAAGAGGTTGATATTCCGATGCCCATTACGACATATAAATGCCCTGGGGTTCTTAAGACAGTGGCACACTTCTGTGATTATAGACCACTCTTCTTACCCCCTATCGCAAATTCACTTCATGCTTTGTTTTGTTGACCACCCAAGCCTAGGGTCTGGTGCTCAGACTCATCTTTTTGAATTCCTAGTTGCTAAACACCAGTTCACTAGTTGCATTTTTTGCTGCTAGGCAACAGTCAATTGGAACACGAGAGAAGAAATCACAAGAATAAATCAATGAGAGCGAGAAAGTATTTCTTGAGCGTGCAATGAACTGAACATTTACACAGCATTCTCCACTAAATCAGTGTGAACATGACAATCTTTAAATCGGGATGAGGTGCCAATTGCTCTCGCACATATGGGCCTGAGCCTTTGAGACTGCCATAATCATCTTTCAATAAGCACTTGGGCTGAATTTGGTGACAACCTGCCCTATGTAGATTGCCAGTAGTTTGAAATTCTCAGAGAGTAAAATACTATACTTAGTATTGTTAACAAATGGCTTCGTAATCAATCCAAGACTCATGCATATGAATATTGTATTTCCAGGGCATGGGACAAGCGGTTTGATCTTGGCCTGACGTGTTAATACACAACAATATGGTAAAAACGAACCCAGACCAGGTTTAATTTCTATGGATAGCTGAACCATGACAATGTACTCTTCAATTATTTCCTAATAATTAGCATCTGTATTAGAGCCCCTGATACTAAATATCAGGGTTAATTTTGGCCTATTTTGTAGTCATTTTAGTTTTAATCAGTCTTCAAAATTTGAACAACAGGTTAACTTTAGTTGGACATGGCTGTCTGATTGTACAAATGATGGAATTAAGAGATGGCCGATATATATGCATTATCTGATAACAAAAAGTATTTGAATTTTTCTACTAAATAATGATTAATTAGGTTACATCTAATTTCCTGCCATGTGCAGTATCAAAAGAAACACTTAAATCCAACACTGGATGGCAATGAAGGAAATATATTTAAGATCAAAATCTTTACTGTACATTGTGTAATTCTTTGAGAACAAAAATGACATGCCACCAGTCAACAGGAACCAAAATCACAAACCGATTGAGGGCGGGATTCAAACTCACACCAAAAACCAAAGTAAACTACTGAAATCTCAGGCTGTTCCAACATGCGTAAATTTCCTCATGGCAACTCATAATGTGACTCAGTTGTGTGCATGGCTCCCATGGGCCTGTATGCACTCCCGACAACTTCTGGCCATGCTCAGGAGAAGATGGCGGATGGTGTTCTGGGGGGGGGGGTCTTCTACCAGACCCGGATCAGGGCGTTTGCGACCCGCTGGACAGTCCGTATTGCTAATTGGAGGAATCAATTTAACATCCATGAACTGCCTCCACACTCTGCCCACATGGGCATGGCCTGCACCAGGAGGAACCCAGGGCCCACTGCGTCGGCATAGGGTCTGAGGATGAAATCTGAGGATCTCATCCCAGAATCTAACAGCAGTCAGGGAACCGTTGGCTAATGGAGGTCTTTGTGGCCCTCCAAGGATATGACTCCCCAGACCATCACAGACACACCGCCAAAACTGGTCATGCTGGATGATGTTGCAGGGGAGCATAACATTCACCAAAAGGTCTCCTGACTCTTTCACGTCAATACCAAGTGCTCAGTGTGAACCTGCTCTCATCAGTGAAGAGAATGGGGCACCATTGGTGACCTGCCAATCCTGGTGTTCTCTGGCAAATGCCAATTGAGCTGCACAGTGCTGGGCTGTGAGCACAGGTCCCACTTGCAGTCACATACCACCCTCATGGAGTCTGTTTCTGACAGTTTGGTCAGAAACATGCACATTAGTAGCGGCCTGGAGGTCATTTTGTAGGGCTCTGGCAGTGCTCCTCCTGTTCCTCCTTGCACAAAGGAGCAGATACCGGTCCTGCTGCTGGGTTGATGCCCTTCTACGGCCCTCCCACACTCTCCTCGGGTAGCTGCCCATCTATTGCCATCTCCTCCATGCTTTTGAGACTGTATTGGGAGGCACCAAAAACGTTCTTGCAACATCACGCATGGATGTGCCATCCTGGAGTAGCTGGACTGCCTGTGCAACCTGCGTGGGCTGCCGGTACCGCCTTGTGCTACCAGTAGTGACAAAGACACGAGCAAAATGTAAACTAGAGAAGAATCAGTCAAGAAGGATAAGGAGACAAATTTTCTGTGGTATATTTAGCTTCATACAGAAATTGCATCACAGGTTATTTTGTTAAATAAATGGTTTAAAAGTTTAATTTCTTAATAATAAAAAAAATTGGGTTAATTTTACCCATTAAATGTGATTGCAACCTACCTCAAATATCCATGCGATTAATATGTAAAAATTCAACATTCCAGGTTAACTTTTTCACATCACTTTATGTACGGATAATGTAAAATTATATGGGGCTGGTCAAGTAACTGAGAAAAATAATCCTGTCCAGGCCAAGTCTTCACTGGCATACTTGTCAATGTAGACTAAAACATAATGTAAATTACTATAAAATAAATAAGACTAAGCCCCGAGACACAGTAATGACCAGCCAATATATTGGTTAGGCTAATGTTTACGGTTAAACTGACAATCGACCAGTTGCTGAATTAGATGTGGCGGCAACTGATGGGCAATGCAGGGTACACATTCAAATACTGGGAGGACGTATAAAAACATTCAAATCATTGGCATTTAAATAACCAACTTGGCTAATATCATCCAAACTTAAGAAAAGTGAATCAGTTCAGCTCCAAATAGATAAAACCAACGTCGGTATAATTTATATATTTCAAATCTGGACCTTTATAGTAATATATACTATCATTTATTATTGAACAATATAACTTATATAAACGATCCCCAAAATACACTATTTTTGTAAAACAACACAACTGTAAACAAGCGCTAGCTTCCAAACATTGGGATAAAACAGCGTACCTGCCAGCGTCCGTATGTAAGTAGGAAAAGCGAGAAAGGGATGGCTGTCCCGGTCATGGCATGCGTTGATGGCATGCTGTACTCGGAGTTGTAAAACACTTCTACTTTCACTACAGGCGGAGATGCTGGTCGCGTCCAACGGACAATGTCTTTGGTAGATTGGCCGAAAAAAAGATTCCAAACCCACACCACAATTATTCGTCGGCTGACAAAGGCATCTACGTTCCATAACAGAAACGGGAAGAAAACAATGAAGAACATTTCATTGCCAAGCTCAGTTCCGCATGTAAAAAGGTAGAAAAGGAACTTATTCTGAATAATAAACTCCTGGCCCACATCGCCCGTCAGTGAGTTCCTTCGAAGAGGTTTGACCCTTTCCCTCGAGTCCCCATTCCCGCCGTCACTCTCGACCACAGCGGCCGGGCTCACAGTCAAACTACAGCAGCTACATTGGCTGCGTCTCTCACGGGAATGGACCTCTTGTTCAGTTGTCTGCCCCATCCTGGACCCCAAAGCGGTTGCACTTATGCCGTTTGAAAGGTCGTCATACTGTAATTCTGCAGAAACGGGTTTTCTTTGCCGAGCACCTTGGAGATCCTGTACACCCTGTTCGTCGAGGTTTTCGATTTCGTCCGGGTGGCAATTCAAGCAGGAATCGTTTCCCCTTTCTGGCCTGCTTACTTTAACTGCAAATGTGCCTTTGACACCACATAGCCTTTGAAACGACGCTACATGGTGCGGGTCTTGCAAATACTTACAACACCTTGTAAACATCGTTTTTAAATCTTTTGCCATCGTACGTCTAACAAACTAGCGCTTAGTTAGCAAGCTAACGACTAGCACTCACTAAAATCACATGCAAGACTTAAAGTCCTATTCGCTGTCAAAGCTTTCCCTGACAAAAGGAAATTCGATGCGTCAGTTTAACAAGCAAATTCTCATAAACATCCGTTTAGGCTTTACCGAACTATACTATCCACAAAGCCGACCAGTAACCGTTATCCTGGCAGTTCGAAAACACCAAACCTTGTGACTAATCACAACAGTGGAAATGGTCATGTTGCTCTTCAGTGGCGTTCTTACGACAGTAGGCATCTAATGTTTCTGATGCATTACCAGTGTTCGCCAGAGGCAGTGAGGAACTAGGTCCTCGTTTTTCCAAGAGATACACAAATGATTTCATATTGTATCTGTTGATAGTCTGCTATGTAAACTATTTTCATTTTATTAATCCCCCTTTCATGGCATCATTTATTCCCTGGATGTTTTTTTTTAACCCACATCGAACATGTCCCCCTGCTCATACACCATTGCTAGTAATTAAAAGCAACTAGCATTCATTATTTAGTTACTATTCTAACCTTTCAGTTTTACTAATAAAAGCTGATAGGTTGCAGGGCTTTTGCAATGGGTACCATCTATCGACAACGCTCTGCACATTCTACTGGAGTCGATTGCATTCCATAACAGTAGCAACACTTCCATGCACATTTTTCAAAAAGACGTTATATTCTACTCGGCACTCTGGTGCAGATCAATAACCAACTGTGAACAAACTCACTGGAGGATAGTATTACTGCATATTATTTCAAAATAATTGATTGTAAGATGACACCGACTGACTTATCGACATTAACGCTATCCAACTGAGTTGATGGCGCTTAATGCATTTCCTATTTTTTTCCTGTTTCTCAACTGTAGGCTTCCTATCTTAATTCAGTATTGATTTAATTATATTTGCTTGAACTATTATGCTTGAATTAATAAATAGCAGATTAACAATATTCTATGGACAAAATCAATTAAACTATACCGTGTAAAATGTCTGCTCATTATTTGCAGAATTGATCTAGAAACTTTGTCAGCAGGGATCCTATTCCAAAGAGCTACATCAAATGTAAATAGCTAATTTGACCACCCCCTTGCCCACAGGGACTATCCTCAATTTGCTCCCATCTTGTGGATGACAACTGAATTACAGCCACAGCTCATTCCATTCTTGCATTACTTCCAGTGCACGTTTCTCACTAACACATGGAGTAGGTGAACTGTGTAAACGTTTGGCTGGTAGTAAATGTTTCGATCGAATTCAACGAAATGGCTTACATCATCAAATGGCTTAAATTCAATATATCTCAAAATGAAAAATTAACTAATTACAGTTGTTTTTATTCTGAAAGTAGTTTGTACAAAAACCAGAGATCTGACGGTATAATCTCAAATGAAGGATTAAGTCAATGCAAAAAAAAAAATCAGTGATGTAAATTTGGTGCCCCATTTATTAATACACAGAACTTCACAAGTGTCTCAGTTACATTTCCTGTTAATACCTTATACAACACCTTGCAGGACACCGCAGCCTTGCTCAGTGGATCGTAAATGAATTACATTTGTCTGTGAAACCAGCGTCTTCATTATATACACTGAACTACCAGCCCAAAGCCTTTGCATTTTCTTCACCAATGGAATCTGTGCTGTCGCTTTGGTCTTTTCACTGAAAAACAAATGTGAGCCAGACAGCAATTAACAGAACAGCTTAACTTGGAAAGTAGGTACAATCAATGACTTAAGACAATTGTGTTCACATAGAAGTCCTCAGACTGAAAAACTGCTGAAACTTTGCCGGCAAATTGCTTGGCAAAATGTATGGCCTCAACCAACAGCTTTTAAGTTCATCATTCAAATCAAAATGTCAAACTGTGACCAGAATGCTCAAATTATGTATATTTTAGGAGAGACTCATGAATTTATAATAATCTTAATCTCTTGGACTCTTCTTTGATGCAATATATTTTCACATTAATTTGAAAATGCATTCTTGTCAGGAGTGTCGGTTGTACTGTATGGCATTAAAACATTTTTGAATATATCTTTAAAGCATAAGAAATATACTGATTAACAATATCAACACAAGCACTAACAAAATTAATTGCACAAGATTGATTTACAAGTATTGTAGTTTTGGACATATCTGCAACACTACATGTCTTACTTTAACAGTTTCTTAAACGCTCATGACCAATGGAAATGATCCTATGGAATCTCGCTCATATAAATGCAACAGAATTCTGTTATACTGTGCTTCAGTTAGATTTTTGAGGGGGGGATTGTCCCTGCAATTACTATGTTGTTGTTGTTGTTGTTGTTGTTAACTCTGCCATACGGTGTGTCTCAAAACCTCATTCATGAACAAACTATTTCTCAAATAGTAATGAGAAGTTTAATATTTTCTTTGGATGCGTGAATACATTTGGAACTTCAAAGCATTAAATACAAATGACCAAATAGAATGCGTTTGAGTGTAAAGCATGACTAACACTATGTTTCCTGACCCACATTCATCCCCTGTACTTGACAATCTGTGTAAAGCAAGGGTGCTCATTCCTGGTCTTGGAGAGCTACCATCCTGTAGGTTCCCTCTCCAAACCTAGTTTAGCACACCTGCTTCTAATAACGAGCTGGATGAAAAGATATGCCAGGTTAGTCAAAACTAGGGTTGCAGAGTAAACCTTCAGGATGGTAGATCTCCAGGACTAGGATTGGGCACCACTGGTGAAGATTGATTTTTTTATTGAACTGATTGGCATCTTACATGCAGCCCTTTCCTCTTCTGCAGCACTAAGGAGCCAATACTGGGTCTTCTGATCATCCCCTAATTGAAAGACCAAATAACAGCAATTAATACGGGATCCTGAAGCACTTAAAATGTACAGGGACACATACGTAGAATTTTACTTGGCATAATGGTGCAGAAATGGCAGAAAACATAGGGACAGAAACCAAGATCTACACCAGTATCAGACAACATAAAATGGGTGGTGAGCACAAGTTAGTGATGACCTGAGAGAAACCAGTGACATACATGGAATGAGAGAAAACTCTCCCCCCAAGAAAACTAAATTACTTGGGAAAGCTACATCAAGGCCAGCGTTGTGCAGAGTATACAAGAGCTTACGTAGAAACTGACCACTTCTCTAGTTGCCCCTTTGTGATGCACTCATAATAGAATCTTGCTCTGTGGCAAGCTTGAAAATCTAAGGGAAATTCTCCAAACCACAGTTCAACATCATTGGATTCTCACAAAAAAAGTATTTATCATCTCAGGTGAACTGACCTTCCCCACCAAAGTTCTTCCATGTTCGGGCCCTAAGTGATGGACCCCTTTTGTGATACTTGGTGACACCTGGGATTTGGTTTGTTCCAGACACAGACATGTCCATCTCCACCTGCCGATGTCGCCGGGACTTGGAGGCCTGTGGTGGAAGGGGATATGATGAATTTCATTAGCTATCTGTTAAATAGGATACCAACAATTGAGTAAATCACTAGCCAGTAACGAAACAGACAAGTCACTCAAATTATTGATTGACTGTAAACCAATATGATGCATGCACAGATGAGCCAAAACTTTGACCACCGGTCTAATATGCTTAGTGGCACCAAAACAGCATGAACCCACCAAAGCATGGATTCTACAAGTCCTCTGAAGGTGTCCTGTGGTGACTGGCACCAAGGCAATAGCAGCAGATCCATCAAGTCCTGCAAGTTACTAGGTTAAGCTGACAAGGATCAGACTTGTTGGTCCAGAACATCCATGGGGAATACATGGGGAATTTGGAGGCCAGGGCAACATCTTGAACTTATCAATGTGTTCCTGAAAAGGTCTGAACAATTTGTGCAGTGTGGCAGGGCATATTATCCTGATGAAAGAGGGCATTGCCATCAGAACTGCTTTGAAGGGGTGAACCTGGTCTACAACAATGTGTAGGTAGGTAACATGTCAAATTGATGTCCATATGAATGCCCGAATCCAAGGTTTCCAGGCAAGAAATTGCCCCAAGCATCACACTCTCTCCCCCAGTTTGTCTTCCCACAGTGCATCCTGGTGCCATCACTTCCCCCCATAAAACAGCAAACACAAACGGATCCATCATGATGTAAAAGAAACCTGGACTCATTCGGCCAGGTGACCTTGTTCCAATGATCCAAGGTCCAGTTACAATGCTTGTATGCCCATTGTAGGTGAGTTCGACGGTGGTCACAGGGGTCATCATGGGCACTCTGGCCAATCCGCGGCTATGTAGCCCCACACGCAGCAGGGTGTGATGCATTGTTTGTTGTGACACATTCCTCACGTAACCATCATTAACAGTTCTGTGACTTGTGCCACAGTAGACCTTCCATAGGTTCGGACCAGACAGAATAGCCTTTGTTGCCCTCCCCCAGCGATGAGCCTTGGGTGCCCAACACCTGTCACCGGTTTGTCCCTGCTCAGACCACTGTCAGTAAGTACTCAACTGCTGACCGGGAGCACCCCACAAGCCTTGCAGTGTCAGAAAAGCTCTGACCTAGTTGTCTGCCCATAACAGTTTGACCCTTGTCAAAGTTGCTCGGGTCTTTAACTCCTGCCCATGTATCCTGCATTGAACATGTTGACTATAAAAACGAATTAGATGGCAAGCGAACAACCTCCACAGACCTTGCCGTGCCTATGTTCGGAGATGACCAACATGATTCGCTTCATTTGTGAGGGGTCATAATGTTTTGGCTCATCAGTATGACACCATTATGGAATGTATAATAAAACATTAATATATTTGTGCCACGCAGTTGGAACATGGCACTGATCTGTGCCGAATTACCCGTAGAAAGCTGAAAATACCATGCAAATCATTATTTAGAGTGGAAACACATTGGCATATATTTACATAGGAAGCCAATTAACAGTAATGTATTTTTCATTAATTGGTGTTTTCAGCCCTTAAAAGGATCTGATGTGATTTGTCAAAAACCACTTTGCCCAATTATTCAAAATGCAGCTTTCTAAAAACCGGGCATCTTTTGAGAAGAAAATGTTCCCTGTGATTTGCAATTAACTGTTAACACATTCAGAGCCACTAAAGGACATAGTTTGACACATGCATTATATAAGTGACACCTCGAATGAAGTGGGAACATTTTTGTATTTTTAAGCAGACCTCTGAAACATGCCCATATGACTTTGTCTTGATGGATGCCAGAAGTTCTGCCCTGTTGGAACACTGGAAAAGGAGAAAATATTCAGGAACAAATACCACCTTAAATAAAAAAAATACACCATCTGGACAACAGTGGTACTGATGCAAAACCATTCCTAATACAGCTACAAATATTATTAATGCAGAAAAAGAAACACTGCATTGTAAAAAGTATTCCTAGAATTGAATTAGTATGTCATGTTCTCAAATATAGAACCTTGTAATTTCATTACAGTAATTTGTTTTTTTTACAAAAAGCCTTACTAAGCTCAACATCAAGCTCACCTCAATCTGTTGGGCTTTTTCTTCAGTTGCAATCAAAGACTCTGCAACTCCACTGTCCTAAAGACAAAAGGCTCCTTTTTACATGTTGAGTTTTGCATTATCATATACACGTCATTTCATTTTATATTGGCATGATCAGCACCAGATCAGTAGAGACTGGGTTGTGGGCTGAGGGATATTGGGGCCCAGCACAGTTCCCATTATCCAGATGTAATTTCAAAGCCTAAATTCAGTAGCCTACATACAGATATTTGAGTATACAAAGCAAAATAACAGTAGGTTAATTGTTATCTTTCTTCATCTCAATCAATTCGGCAAGGTAAAATTTAGCCCAGTGTGATGGCATTTCATTATCAGAAGGGTTTCAGTTAGGTGGGGTTTATTGCTAAAGGGTTTCCGTTACACAATTAGGTTGGGTCTTACCCCCCCAGGTTTAAACACAAAGAAAATGTGTCTAGAACAGAATTCTGAAAATATTTTAGCAATAAACCCCATCTAAATGTGTCAGAATTCAGCAGTCCCACTACAAAATAATCTTGCAGCTTTGACAGCTGTCAGAAAACCAACAGAAGCACTAAAATACTTCTCTTCACTAAATGGTGAACAGCCTACCAATGAATCGGTTTATTTCCAACTACTCTGTCATTGTTAACCATTGGTGAGGCTTACCCCATGCCTGTCCTGCCAGTGAAGGAACTCGAGCATACAGCGATGCAAGCGGCCCGGCAGGTCCTGCTGGATCACCGTAAAGGATGACCTCACCAACACAGACGCTTTCAGACGCTCGTAGTGACCCTGAATGTTGGCCATCTAAAGCAAACACAAAACAAACACACTTTTCCTTAATATACTTAATGAATACTAAGGGCATTCACTGTGAACGTTTGTTAAGCAGGGCATTTATTAAATTGCAAATTATATGCATGGCCTTAATGTGTAAAGAATAGCGTTTCAAACAGGATTTACTGCAGGCAGTTAGCGACTAGAATGAGCGCACGATGCAGAAGTTTTTCTCTCAAAAATAAGAAGACTAACTTGGAGGTCTTTTTAGATAAGCTCAAAATCTTTCTAGTACCTGAAGGTGTGACATTTTATGGTCATAAAGGTTTGTGCATAGACAGGCGACAGGTAGCCTAGCAGCTAAAGCATCTCATCAGTAACCGAAAGGTTGTTTGATCAAATCCCAACCCAGCAAGGATTGCAAGGTAAAACATCGGACATTCTATCCTTGAGGAAGGCAGTTGCTTACAAAAAGAATGCATGTGTGCGCCTGTTTGAGTTGAAACAGAAAAGGAAAGCAGAATTATAGCATCTCTGTTCAATTGTAGTCTTCTTGATAAAATTTCGGCAACAATGTCGTGCTTTACATCAATGGTAAAAAAAACATGCTCTAGCCATTCTGGCACGTGCACTATGGGCAAATCCACAGGTGTGCCATTTGTACAATCCATAGTACTGCTCACCCCTAGCATACGCTATAATGAATTGTTTAAAATGAGATTTTAATTATTTACTAATAATTTCTAGATTTTTTTATTGAAACATCAAGTCATGTTTTAGGTAAAGGATTGTGCACATTGAATGCTACTCAATTAACAATTGTTCAGTGCACAGAACTAAACTACGCAACATTGAAGTGACATCCATAAAATAAAACGTCTCATCACATTGTCAGTGAATGTATATATTTTCAGAACCCATTAATATTTCAGACAGTAAGAACATTTTAAAAGAAAGGCCATACCTCTAGCACATCTGTAGAAATTAGGTCCTTGACCCTTTGTGGTCGGTCACGAAACTCTTCGCAGACTTTATGTTGTTGATCTTTCTTCGTCACATGAAAGGTCAACTGAAGGTGGACAAAATCAAAACACCATGTACATTTTTGTGTGTGTTTTGGGGGTATTTGTTCTGCTGGAAGTCCCACAACAGAAACTCTCTGACTCTAAAATACAGTGATAATCTGCAGAATTCATGATGTCTTGCACATTCAAAGCCCCTAATACCAAAAGGCAAAATAAACTCATGACACCAAGAACATAATTACATTTCATTTTCTACTGTATGGTAATTAAAGGTCATTATCAGAGATTTAAAAAAACTGGACAGTAATTTTAAATGGATAAGAGCATTTGCTAAAATGGTTAAATGACATCCCTGATGTCCTTACCACTTTTGGCATGGCGGTGTAAACAACAGCATTCTCAGTGATAAGCTTCTTGAAAATGTAAACTGCATCATAGTGCTGTGAATTCACACAGTCCTGGTAAAAGTTCTGAATCAGCTTCCAGTCCTTTAGGGCAATCCTGATCTGGGAGGCAAGTGGGTAATCAGACATATATATGATTTAATAGCACTGCCCTCCACTGGATCCCTGGGCTAGTCTGTGAGCAGGATATGAACACTGGTCTCACAATGACGCAGTTAAATGTGAGACAGTATCTTTACTGCTGCATCCCTTTTGGGCTCACCATACATCACATTTTTTTATAATTTAATCCATCCACAAACAAAAATGTCAGTCAATCCATTATACTTTTTTGTGAGTTTAGGGACACAACCCCAAAATGAATAACAACTTTCAAGGAAATGCAAATACTTTCTTCTGTGCTAGAGATTTGCAATTTGCATTAGATAAATATACTGATAAAATTTTAGTGTGTCAAAGACTCCCAGGAGATGTTGGATTCCTCTGCAATTTCTCAAGTATATGAAGTGCATTCAGTCAAAAATATTGCTAATAGAAAAGTATATTCTTAGTTAATTCTAAATTAAATAAAAAACAAAAATTCTAATTAATAAACAATTTACAGAAATACAAACTATATACACTATTCGAACAAATAAGACTGAATATAAATTTTCTTCTGCACCTTTGCTTTAGGTAAAGCAAGTTGTGTGTGGTATAAGCCATAGAGCAGATACAGGGCCCCAACTCTGATCTGGAAGCTATACGGGGGCAGAAAGTAGCTCAAAGTTGTAGTCAGGGAAAGCTGGCAGAATTCCCTCATCTCATTGCCTGCAAGTGAACCGCTATGAAAATGAAAAACAAGATAAGAGAAAATTAGGAAAAATGTAGGTGTTACACTTTAGCATAGGAATGCAAGGCTGATTGAAGGCAAACTTGTGTGAGCTCATGCCTAAGAATTTCTTGTCTAACAATCTGTTCTAAACATGAATTTTCTTCCGTAATGTTGCCAGCTGCTTGATCTATACTTTCTCTTGGCACTTGAAAGACAGGTCTTGGTCAGATCATAGAGCCCAAGGACGATAATGAATCCTTTAGTGATCATGTTGTAGATTTGTGATTAAACCCAGGCCCAGATCCACGGGTGGGGGATGAAAGCCACACTTATGCAAATGGTATATAAATATGAATTAAACATGCCCCCCATTGATAAAAAAAAAAAGCCCCCTCAGTCATTTCATCCTGGAGTTGTTTCTGAGCGATTCCTAAACCCTTCAGTTACTGAGCCAGTGACAAAATGTTGCTCTGCCCGGGCGTACCCTTGAAGTACCCAATCATGTAGATTTAACTAGTAAGCCTATGGTGTCATTACGGTTTTTAAGAACCCCCAGCAATACTAACATACAGGCCAACTGTTACTAGGCCTATGACCATAAGCTTTTTATGAGGCATGTAAGCCAGTTAATCAATTGTAAGAGATAACTGCTTAAATAAGGAAAAGGGACTTACTAAAATATACGGCCAAAGCCCATGTTTCTCCAAATAGCAGAAAAATCTTCAAAACGCACCGATTCTGTCTGTTGGAAATGCGCCAGAAGTTCTTCGATGTCTGCGACAAGTGATTCCAAATAACATGCCTTCGGTGTACCTGATTAATGAAAGTAATGTATTTAAACTCACGCACAAAATCTAAAAAAACAAGTGTTGTTGCAACCATTTACTACTTACTCTTCGGCATTTTAAAATGACTGTTTCACTTTGGCGTTCGCCTCGAGCGGATAATTTCTTTTCCAGAAAGTTATCAAACGTGTATCATCAAATTTCAAAGCACGAGTATACGAATTCCTATATGTACCACCCACAGTGCCGACAGGTCTCTGTTTTCCAGAAATTTGATCACTTTGATTTGAAAACACAGGTGAAATAATTTGGTGCGAGGTGGCAGGTTTGGGTACTAGCTAAGTGTGACGCGAGAACTAATTAGAAAGAGGGAAAATATTTGGCCCACATAGCGGTTATGTATGTTTTTACAGCAGATTAAACATTTTCTCTGCCTCAAAGTTTGATTGACACTTACATGACAAAATCATATCTTGATATGGTTGCATAAAATAATATGTCGCTGTTTAGCAACAAGCTAATCTCTCCAGATGGTAGTATTTTACAGAAAAAAATATTCCTCATTTCAAATTTGGTTTATTAGAAGCCACATAATAAATAACAATTACACGTGAATACAATGGGTGACTACATTTTTAACAAATGTAAATTAGAAGACAGTACTGTATATCTAGAGAGATGAAAAATATAGTAAAGATATCTTTAAACAAAACAGAAGAAACCACATTTGACAAATTAATTGTTGGCGTTATTTAGTCTGTTTTCCTAGAGCCTCTGACTTCCAAGATAATCAGACGGGATTCTGGGTGTATCAGAACTTCCAGGAACTCAAACAGGATGTCAAAGTTCCCAGACCAAAGCTGGGTAGGTTAGGGAAAAAGACAAAGCAAGATATTTGTCACGCCAGCAAGAGGTATCAGGCAATATGCTATTAACCTTTACCATTACATACTCTGGTCTATGTAAGAGCTTTGCTTTTAAATGACCGAGCCTAGGGTTGATTGCTAAGAATTACAGTGCAGTCCATACATATTTGGACAGATGTCTTTGCTCTGTACTTCTGCACTTTATATCTGAATCATTCAATGTTGATGGGGTTTCAGTAATGACTGTCAACTTAAACTTGAGGCTATTTTCAGCAAGGGAAACTTGCTCATATGTACAACCCACCATCCTAAATAAATTGTTAGGTTGAAACTGGCCAAAACCTGAACACAAATATTTGCAGACCAGTAATAAAATATAAGGTTCAGAAAGGCCAATGCTTCCTTTTTACTTACAATATTGTATCTATACTGTGATTAATAGTTCCAGATATATGGATTAACAACAGTCTAGTTTATTATAAAATAACTTGTGTATCAATATGGGATTATTATGGAATTCATAAAGCAATTGTAGGAGAAACAACAATAAATGTTAATAGAATAAAATATTTCCAGCAAGTAAATTGGGAGGGTTGATGCATGCATAACCCTATCTAGAGGCCAGCATGCAGTACTCCGTCAACTAAAATTTAGGGAGCCCAGCATGCAGTACCCATTCCTCAAAATATCTAGGGGGCCCAGCATGCAGGACCTAGTCTAAAAATATCTAGGGGGCCTTAGAAGCAGGACCCACTCTGCAAATGTCTATGGGGTCCAGCATGCAGGAACACGCCTGCAAAGGTCTAGAGGGAACAGCATACAGGATTTCTGTGTTAAAAAGCAAATAGTAGCAAGTGATGTATATTTAAAGGAATAACATCTCTTTTATATGTATGTATGGATTCAACAAATGTATATAATGTGGCATTAATATCTTTGGAAGATAAAGTGCTTCCCAAGTGACTTTCCATATTTTGTGGATCATATGATCGTCTTCAATTTTACATAGTTGTCCAGACAGTAATTTGTGTTGTCACCAAACTCACATTTTTTTGTTTCATCAAGTATTTACACAATTTAGCTGGGATTTTTCTTATTTTAAAGCAGTTATTTCTTTGTGGTTATCTGGTAAACAAGTCAAAACTATGCACCAATCATTTGGCCAATGTTTGCTTAAAAAATTTGATAAGCAATTGGCTAATGATATTTACAGTGGCTGATTGTGAGCAACAATTTCGGACATAAGATGTTCATCTGGAGCTGTGTAACAACATATGAGTGGTTTAAGTCTATCGCCTCGTTCCTAAGTTCGCAGCTGAGCCTTGTTAGAACAGTAATTTTCTACACCCTCTACAACTGCTTTAATAGGTGCATCAAAAGTAGCAATATAGTGTGGGCCATGGGACATAACCATTGTTGCTAGAACATCTTGATGTCAAAATAAAGTTTTATTTTATTTGAATTGAAATTGCGCCGTTGGTATGTCACTGCATAACCGTGCAGCACTGTGCTTATCAATACATGAATCCTTATAATCACACGTATTCTGTAACCATATATGCACCACAGGCCACAGATCAGACCTCTGGAACACTTAAGGCCAGTTTTCCCAAAACTTTTCCACCAGGTTGCCATATTTTATATTTAATAAATTATGTGATTTTCAACAGAATATTTAACTGTCTTGCTATCAGTTAATTAACAGTAACATTCATATTTCTATACTGACATAGTATATCTGCACTAAGTGGAATGACATATCACAACAAAAGCACATCCTAAAATGCCTAATTTCTATTGGTCAAATAGAAAAGTGCATTCTACTCCACTGATTACATAGACATGCGATCACCTCTCCTTAAACAAAAAATAGGCGATATGGGCTAGCAAAATCCCCTAGTCATTTGGTAGTTCATTTTGGTAATTCACTCAGTTTATGTTCAAGCAAACTAAACAAGCACTGAATAGTCTAGGAAATCATTGTGCCACCTAAATAGCTATTTCAAAAAAACATTTTTTGTAAGTTGTTCATTCACGAATAAAGGTGAATATATTTACTGTGCTATAAAGGGAAAGTTGGTTTGAATGTAAACTTGTGTTGCTGAGATTCTTTAAACAGGGCCTATTATATAAAAAAATTGAAATAAATGTAATCATTGATGACAAACCCCAGGAAGCTCAGGCAACCCAATTCAGGGCCCACCCCCTAGGTTGGGAATCCCTGCCCTTATTGTTCAGTATGCTTTAAAAGAAAGGAAGAACTTGGCTTTCATGAAAAGTTGTTGTATCTGTGTATGTCCAACAACATCAACTTTTTTAAATGGTAAAGGTGCTTCACATGTGTTATTTTTTTAAATTGTCATTTAAAATGTTTTCCTTATTGTGGAATTCCGTAATAATAGAATGAGGATGTTTGACTTTACTACTTACTCGCTACTGCTTTAATTGAGTATTACTTACTCGCTACTGCATGTTATTGCTATGAAAATGGGAGCACCGTTTTGAGTTTGTGGCCAACACAGAAATCTTGTAATTTCAAAGTTACTACAAAACAACACAGTAAGCTATTTGTTTTATAAGAAAACATACCCTATATTGTGTAAGGAATCATTTTACCATCTAAACTGCAGTGAAATGCAGGTGGTGGACATTACGGAAAGACTCAATGGAATAGGACTGTTTGAAGGAACAAAATAGCAATTACAAACACAGCTGTAGGTCAAATTATGCCAATGTCCAGTTAGTAGTACACGTGTTAAACAATAAGAAATCTGATAATTAACATAATTGAGTTTTCAAAGAAAATGAGGCAACTAGCAGAGTTCCAAAAAAAGCCAAGTACTTGGTGAACAAATGGCATGTGCTTCAGTCACAATAACTGCAATATGATTTCATGTGTGAAGGTGAACAGTCTCAAAATTCATGACAGCACATGTCGAACATGGACAAATTGCATCGGCAAAGAGGAACAACAGTCACAATTCAAAACTGACAGATAGGGATTAACGGACAAACAGCAGGATAGTTGCTCAATGCCCCAAAAGCAAGCCTAAAAATGACCACAGAATCAGGGAACTGTCAGTCTGGGGCTCCATGCAAAATCTCACCTCGTTGAGTTGCAATGATCAGGAGAATGGTGAGGAATCAGCGGCAAACTACACAGGAGGATCTGGTCAATAATCTCAAGGCAGCTGGGACCATAGTCACCAAGAAAACAATTGGTAACACACTACGCCGTGAAGGACTGAAATCCTGCAGCGCCTACAATGTCCCCTGTTCAAGAAAGCACATGTAGAAAGCACATGTAGAAAGCAGACCCGTCTGATGTTTGCCAATGAACATCTGAATGATTCAGAGGAGATCTGGGTGGAAGTGTTGTGGTCAGATGAGACCAAAATCGAGCTCTTTGGTATCAACTCAACTGATGATGTCATACAACTTACGTACACCTCAATCCCCAGATCTGAACAATACTGAACCTTCATGGTAGGGTCTGGAGCGTGGAGTGCAAAGTATATTTCCATCAAAACTGAACATTTTCTTTGTGAATATTGTTGCAATATCCCACTACACACATTTAAGGACTTGTATGATAGCATTCCAGGGATTGGAGCTGTACTGAGAGCAAAGGGGTGCCTTCCTCCTTATTAGGTTCTTGCTACTAACATACGGTCAGGTGCTCCAGTTTCAACAAACTGTATATTTCAATAACAAGCAGTAACACCAAAAGCAAAAATGAAAGCAAAATCCTCCACTGTGTTGTGGATTCCGGCAAAGGATGTGTTGCTTTGAATTAAGCATAATGTCCTTTTAATCCACCTATCTTCAACATAATGTATGAATCCCATGTGTAGCACCTTTAACATTCTCATTACATGCAAGTACATTAGTGATATTTAACAGCCATTCATAGCCTGAGAAACTGTTTTACTTTAAGCTGTTTATAATGTTTGGCCCCTGCAGATTTGCATGAGCGAAAGTTGTGGCTTTTCATGGTGACACTGAAATGTGTTAAATTGGTTAAAAGACAAATAACAGAGTTTCAAACCACTTCACAAATAAGAGCTAATTTCCCCATCCACTCAGACTATTATAAGACAACCTAGCTAAACCTGAGAAATAGTTTTCTGCTAAGCCACTATATACATTTATATATATATATATACATATAATTTATATATATCTGGACAATCAATTTAGAATTAAAGGCATAAGCTTTTTGATAGAATTACTGAATACTTAAAATAATATTTTAATGAAAGTATTTAACCAAATATATGGCCATTAGAGAGCAGGTGTTAACAGAAAAGATAACATTTTACTTTATTGGCTATATATACTGTATAGAGTTCTAACAGTTCTTTGCACGACAGAGTTCAATGGCAAAACTAGACAGTAAAAATTGCACTAATTTCAATCCAGATGAAATGTTTGAAAAAAATTAATTAGGTAAATTTTATATAGTTAATTAATTACGTTCACATCAGTTGAAAAGTAGATAAAAAAATATTGTGAAAATTATTATTTTAACCATAAAAATAAATAAAATGTGATTTTATGTTACTGTGTAAAATAAAATTGATAAACAATTGACAACTATTCACTGATCTATACATATTATCTGCGGGCCCCTGATAATACAGTATTAGGCATTCAAATGTTTGCTACATTTCCCTTCAAGACATTGAAAGTCCAGCATAAGCCATAGTAAAAAAGTAAGGTGTATATATAGACACCGCACTTAAAATTGGGGTGCAGTGGGTACCTTTTACATTTAACATGTCTGTTTTGGCAAGTAATTAGTAACTTAGGAATAATAGACCTCTTGCTCTTTTTACAATTTCTTTTTAGATGCTCCACCTGCTACCCTGCTCTGCAGGTATTTCTCCAGCTCTGCCTGCCTCTTCACAGCTTCAGGTGAAATCTTAGGAGCAGCAGGAAAGCACACCAGCACCACACTCATGTTGTCCCGACTTCCCTGTTCAGAGAGGGGAGTTGAGCAGAGAGGAAATACCAGTTATGCATTTGGCTATGGAAGGTTTTTCATAGATTTTATAATATAGATATTTGCAAAATATAGAGATATTTTGATATTTATGAAAGTGCAGAGATGGTGTTAAGCCTATACAAAAAAACACAGACCTTATTTGAAGTAGACCTATGGAAGAAATGATTGGCGTAACAACAAGTTTTTATGGGGACTACGACTCTGACTGAAATAGCATATCTCCTAATTGCACTTCTAAATCAGCACACAAAAAGCAATCCTAAATCAGATTACTTTCAAATTCATACAAATTGACCACCACCTATGTTACATTTCAATAACATTCTTGACATCAGGATAAACTCCACAGTTTCTGTCTACCGTCTAACAAGGAAAACGCTCAAGTTCTTCCGAATTTGATATTTGAAAAGTTTGTTGTCTCGCAACAAACTGTTATAAAGACAACACAAAATTCATTGCTCTGGTCATGATTTTGTGACTAAATACCCATAGCCTAAAACAGGCTTTTGGTGTTAAGGTTTGGCAAAGGTTCCACTAATGATTAAGGTTAGTGCTAGGTTCAGCACTAACCTTAATACAGCCAATCGTATGCTTTAGCAGCTCATTTAACTGGTATCCGTGTCTCCAAAAATAACCAAATTTTGATTAATTATCACACTAGTTACTATACGTTCACTGCTCGGCAGTGAATTGCAAAGCAAAAGGTTTTGATCGAACAAAAAGACAAAATTGTAGAAAGACAGATCAGGGGAAGAAGTGGAGAATGTATGGCAGAACCAAGACCCTGAAACAATCATGTCTCCTAAATGGATGACCAAGCAAGGTGGATACTGATAACATTACAGTTATCAGACTTTGTTTCAAATTCCTGTTATGGAAATGTTTCTAATTGTTTGTGACTGAGGTACTTCTCAGGAGACTTGGGAAAATGAATGGCACAGTGTACAGCAAATTCCTTGAGGAAAATCTGCAAGACATCTGAAACTGGGATGAAAGTTCACCTTAGAGACAACAACCTGATGACCAGAAGCAAAAACCAAAGCAACAGTAGAGTGTTTGAGGAATAAAAATGTAAACGTTTTGCAGGGGCCCAGATAAAGCCCTCACCTAAGTCAAAAATGTGGGACTGGGGCAGTGCCAGCTCTAGCCTCTTGGGGGCCCTAAGTAAAATTTGACTCCGGGCCCCCTCTCCAGGTTGTGGACTTCCTAGCAGTCGGAGGCCCCCTAGCAGTCTGGGGACCTAAGCGACCACTTATGTCACTTATGCCTGGACCCGGCACTGGTTGCGAGGATAGACAGTGAAGCAGTCGAAAACAACAAAAAAGCAGTCATTAATCTGTTCTCAGATATTATCTAGCTCACCTTACCTTATACAAACATGTGTCAACAATCTCATTGCACACTCTCTCCAAGTCCTCTGTCACCTCTAGACGTAACCGCACAAAGTCACATAGCTCCTCGTTGGCCATCACGTCCCAGATGCCATCACACGCTAACACAACAAATTCGTCCTCCTCAGATCTTTCAATCTCAAACACCTCCGGCTCAGGGGAGACCAGTTGCTCTGTGGGACCCTTGCCGTGCACACATTTATAGTCAAAGTCACCAAGGGCTCGAGACACTGCTAGTGAGCCGTTAACACGTTGTATCATCACAGAGCCACCGGCATTCTGGATGCGCTCCTTTTCCAGTGGATTGCTGGGCTTGTGATCCAGCGTGAAGAAATGAACCCGGCCTCCCCTGCTGAGCAGGGCCCGTGAGTCGCCACAGTTGATGAAGTAAATGTGTCGTGGTGAGATCATGACTCCCACTGCTGTAGAGCCGCTGCGATCTGCCCCGTGTTTACGCTCCGAGATAGCTCGCATCTGCTCGTCAATCTGCAGGAAGCCAGTGCGAATACCATTCTTTACACTCTCTACAGAGGGCTCGTCCAGAGACGCTCTGCCCTCCTCGCCCCCGCCTCCTGGTCCTGCACCGCCGCCCCTGAAATCAGGGTTACTGGTGATGTGCTCAAGCAAGTGCTCGCAGCAGTAGCGAGCCACGTGAGAGCCGGCATGGCCATCATATACGGCAAAAAATGACCAGGGGTTAAGGCCATGAGGCAAGCCAATGATGGCCGTGTGTGCATCCTCCATCTCTACCCGCCAGCCCTGCATGCTGCTCAGGCCGTAGCGCAGGCCGTTTCCTTCCCCGTGGGCATTCAACTTCTCCATCTTGGGCTTGTCCAAAAATGCCCCCATTTCTTTCTTGGTCGCTTTATCCTTTAAAATGAGAGGAAACTGTGTCAATCTATTAAGAACAATAATAAAAAAAGATATTTGTTACAATTACTTACAATGAAATTCGAACAAAGGGGACATATTTTCCCTGACACCAATTTCTGCTGAGCTAAAACTTGCACACACAACAATATTCTTGTTGTATTTTTGACAACATGCTGCAAATCATACGTTTCGTTCAAAACATTAGTTGTCGCAGAATCCTGTACACACCCTGAAATGGGTGAAAGGGTGTATGATAGATGATTTAAGATTGGAGGGATGGGTACAGGAATAACGGGCCGCTTGAGGAATTTATGGATAAAGACGAGGTTTTTATAGGTGTCATGTAAGAGGGGTGGATGATGAATTGAGAGCAATTTCATGGGGTTAATAAATGGATATCGATCAGCGGTAAGCCGTTGTGGCTGGATGACAAAATAGGCTATTAATGAATGACAAAAAGCTTAAGTTTGAAAAGTAGTAGCTATGCCGTTATAACTTAATATCACACACCTAACGTTTAGCTACCTGGTGCTGGAGTTTTCCTGATGTGATGATGCAATCACACTGGTGACAATGTACATCTTCAAATCATGATTTAAGAGGAACCTAGTGACAGTAGAAAGCTAATGTTGCTCTCATCAGGGCATAGAAATATTTCATCACAACCTATCCTTTTTGACACATCGCCTCTAGCTAGATCTAGCTAGCTACCTAGTAACGTAAGACTAGCAAGCTAGCTACTTAGCGCTTGTTTGGCATGCAAAAACAAACATTCTGCTGGCTAACGTACTTACCAAGTCCTCCAATATCTAGCTACAGCTATACCTTTCGTAATCTCTGGCAGGTAGTCAAACTACTATCTTAATAGGTCTCAAGCTAGTATATTAGCTAGTTATATACCCAGCTAAATTAGAATCTGAAAAAATACGTCAGTCCCCATACTCAGTCAGTGCTTTTAGCTACCGACGTGAAGTGAACAACGTGTAGCAACTATCAACAATAGTTAGATGGTCTTCAAAATAAAGGTCCTGCATTGAAATCGTTTTGAAGGGTCATTCAACTCCAAAATGGAAACTTGGATCATTCTAGACCAGTGGCGGCCATCATTTTTCCCTGGGGGGTCACATTGAAAATGCTAGAGAGCATTGCGGGCCTGATTAAATTTTTAGCTAACATGCATAAAAGACACACAATATAGCTTACTCTGTTAACTTGCAAATTATATTTATGCATATTTCTTTTCCATGCAACATCATTTTCATTGTCTAACTCAATTTACTTTAACAATGTTTTTTTATATTATTCTCTGTTACCAATTGTTATTGTGGCAGGTAAAGCCCTAAGAAATTCATTTTCAAGGTTGTTACTCAACTGAAGTTTCAACACATATTTGCCTTAAAACTTAACTTTCAACTCAACAGAATAGGCTCTATTACATAAGGTATATTGCTAACAACAGTAATAAAGGCAGCCATAAGTCTATGAAATTACCTTTGAAGATTTTTAATCAATGCAAATGTTTGTATAATTGCCGTATGGGGCCTTATCTTGCCCAGGTCTGTTCGAGACGGGTTTGTGATTCAATTACCTCAGTTGAACAAGATATAATGTTAGAAATGGTATTGATCCTCCACATAAGAATATGTATTTGGTCTCCTTGGTCCCTATACATGGGACCCTGTCCCTGGCCAGTTTATCAGGATTCTCATCCTCAAGGAGAGAGATGAGGCTTTAGTACCCCAATCTGACATTTAATAAGGGATTGTTGGTCAACTCAAATAGCAGTTGGAAAGATTTAATCCCAATAATATGTATTATCCTGATCCCTCTAGACAGATGGATTACGGATGGATTTAGACAGGTGAAAGGCATTAGAACCCAGAGACGTTAACATAACCAAGGTAAGGATAATTTCTTCTCTAATATACGTTTTAAGGTATTACATTAACTACTATGTAAATGTGTTAATTTGTTACACCCAGAAATGTCAGACATTTATAAATCTACTTTCACAGATTTATACTTACTTTAATTTCCTTATGACACTGTGGAAGTAGTACCACAACCTGTCCAGTAGATTATTGGGCACAGGCCTGTTTAAAGCACAGAAAATATTTGCTGGGGTATTTTCTATCAACAAAGCATTATCAAATAATTTTCAGATTAATATCCTATTGAAGTTAGTTTCACGAATCCAGCTCAACTTTAAGGCACTTGGTTAAGGTTAACAATTAAATTCAGATGCTTTTAGTATGATGTGGATTTGATGCGTGAAAAATGATATTATCTGTAGCAGGACATGGATGGGATTTGTCCCATAGTGTGGAGGGTTTTTGGAAACTAAAGAATGGATTTTTGTCATTTACCTTGTCCATTGACTAATTCAAGGATTAAGAAACCAATATGTTATTTTGTAGTCCACTTTCAAGCAAAGTAATATTTTTTTGTTCCCACTTCACACTGATCATCCAGCAATCAGGAATTCAATCAAACTTTGGCCGGAATTTAATCATTTAATCAAAAGTTATATAAGCACTGAGGCAAACATCCTATTCACAGTAAACACTGCATGTGTTGGCTCAATTGTAAATTGTTTTGAAAATCAGCAATGTATGTAATACCTTGTTATGAACTATGTATTTGAAACAAACTTTATCTTAAAATGTTTGTAATTACTTTGAATGGCAAAGTGCAAAAAAGAAAACTGAAAGGTTTAGTAATAATATTTAATTTAAGTTTAAGTGTGATGTGTTTATTTCATGTTGTCTTATACATTGTCTCTTCAATCCTTTTTTGTTCGCTTGTCTCCGCAGGTGATCTAAGTCATACCAAGTCTATTATTTTACTGAGACAATCCTTCACATGGTTCCCATTTCAATTTGACTATGAGGTGAATGGGTTACACATAATATAACCTGTGATCATATTGAATCACTACCTTTTTCACACTGTTCCTGAGCAACTACTTAGAAAAAGTAAAGCAAAAAAAGGTTGAATGAAATGAGTTATACAGCTTTGTAACACGAACAATAAAAGGATATGGGTTGTGGACAATCAATCATGAAAATGCCCAAGTCATTCTCACATAGTCTTTACATAGTGTAGGCTTTGTGTTTATGTTTCTTTATAAGGTATCTTCAAGGCAGTTTCAGTGGATATGTATTCCCTTCACAATGCATTACATTTGTTTCTCTTTACAATGTATTAAATCAGTTGTGAACATGGAGTCTATATAAATGTGTAGCTAATAATATGATATTGTAAACAGTAAGGATACTCCCATTCATTTTAATATCGAAATATACATATGAACATGCTTTAAGTAATTACTAGAACCTTCCAATATTTATGTATCTTTGTAAAATTTGAATTCCCACTTGTGTAAAACATAATCATAGTTTATAAAACTAAAGGGAATGTATGATTACAATATTTCATTAAAACGCCCTGCATTAAACAGCCTAATAAGCACAACATCCTCTGGAAGTATAATTTGATACATTGCTTAAATCAGTCTCTCATGAAGATTTATGAACCTTGCTGATGGAACATGATACAGAAGCAATCAGTCAATATAAGCATGGCCAGTCAAAAGAAATATGACAATATTAATAATTTCCTGGCTACCGCCTACCTGCTGGCCTATGGAGTTATTTTAGATACTGTATTAGTATCTATGGACTCGGGTATATAAAGAAAATGTTATCGTAAACAAAAGCAGTACACTGATTATACCAATACACTGGCATTCTTATATGTTATTACATTTTTCATCATACTCTACATTTGGAGACAGAATAATAGAAGCAGAGGCATTGGGACAAGCATTTTTAAAGACAAGCATGCATGGCCAATCTCTAAAAGAAAAATGTTAGAGATACATTTTTATAAACTAATGAGGGTCAAAAACAAACTAATAAGGGTCAACCCACAAGCAGTCATAAGAGAGTCACAGAGGCTAATTTATTATGACATATTTAATGTGTATAACAACAACCAAAAGGATTACAATATGATTATTTCCTACTGTAAACGCTGCAGTCAGTATCTTCCCACCTTTTGACCTGCTAGTATAGCTGGTGTCAAATTTGTCATGTTTCAGATTTCCAGTCTGTTATAACAACTGATTTCTTCTCTTAACCCAGGCATCCCGGGAGGAGTTGTGCATGTTTTCACACAGCATGCTTCTCAACCAGGAAGTCAGCTGGAACCAATGGCTTTGAGGACAAAACTCATCCGGCTAATGACCTCCATTCACAATAAGCCTATTCACTGCTGCAATCATACTTAGAACTCTGGACATAATATCAGAGCTGCACTGCATGACTCCTTTGTTTGGCCCCTAGGAGCAACAACACTTTCCCAACACCTCTTTATACTTAATGTGTATATTTGTTTTACTTTTGAACTGAAGTGTTTTGTGTTTTATGTTGCTCCTAAGCTTTAAGATTCAAGTTAGGACGGTTAATCTATTTAAGTTCGGCATTAATTCCTAAAAGCTGCCAAAGACATCATTAACCTCTCCTTGACCTAGTCTCCAATAGCAACAAGCTACAAGCTGTCCACATTAATACCAACCAACTTCAAGCAGACCACCATAGGACCCAAAGGTCATAAATGACTGTTGTCCAGCAGCACTGATTTGAAGTTAGGAAATGTGCAGCGCCCCAACAGATAACACTCCACACTGCCCTATCCCACTTGGACAAGAGGAATAACCATCCAAGAAGGCTGTTATGTGACTACAACTCATCACCCAATACCATAATACCTTCCAAGCTTGTCACTTAGCACAGGGACCCAGAGACTGAACAAATTCTTCAGCAAATTGATTCTGGACTTCCTAACAGGCGTGACGGGGTGTTTTCTGCAATTCCCTTTGCAATGCACTAACTTAAGAAATGCTAAAATACAACTGACAGCAAAACTTTTATCTACTGTGATTGGAACTTGTCAACTACAAAAATAGCTAGATTCAAGGCATGCAAACTTGTGAGTCAATTCATATTTGGCAAGTGTTTTAGTATCTTTCATTAGCACATTGTTTGATAAGTATATTCCAATGAAATATACTGCATACAGTATGTAACTACATAACAGACAGTATACTCAAGCCTAAACTTCTACAGAGGTCAGCTACAGCTGATAGAGGGGCTTGTGGATAGGAATATTCTGTGTCAGGCAGGCAACACAACTAACTCTGTCTAACCTGGAAAAACATCTTCCATGTACTTGTCTTGGCAAGAAGGAAAATAAGTCCCTGGAAGGTTCTCTTCTGCACTCGTCAACCAATCCAGTAAATGTGGCGGAAGATGGAAGATGGAGTGTCACCCTGATAACTACCAGCGCTTTTGGAGTAATAATTCTGGTTCTGCTGGAGTACTAATAACAACATTTTCCCTGATCCCCCCTACCATGTCAGAGTTGCAAGTAGGAAACTCAGAGAAAATTTGGTTACAAGAGTTTACAATTTATGATGTTTCAAAAAAATATGATAGGCATATATATTTTTTAAATGACCACCTCATCAAGAGATAATGTAGTAAGTCTCACCATAGTACATTGACAACCTAACTAGCTAACTTTTTTTTATCACGTAACCCTGATCTTCTGCTTGCTGGGTGCTCCCTTTACAAGGGGTCGTTGCAGACTGATTAGAAAGGTTTGTCCAGGTCCAGGATTTGTAGATCTAAGTTTAAACATGCTAATTAAAACTTGAAACTTGCTAACAATTCACAAATATAGCCCCAACCTAGTTAAAAAAACACATTAATATATATGGTAATTTACTGTGAAAAATCTGTAGCTTAAAATCATTTATAAATGCAGTCAACTGCATTCATTTACCTAATCATGAATGTACAAGTAATTGTAGTCCAAAAGTTTCTTTTAAAATGTCTTTGGTTGGCCAGAATCCAGCTGGACTAATATGTATTTACACTGACAGACTTTGTACAATGTACATTGTATTGGAGCAGTGGAGGTTCAGACCTGAGTCCAAATCCAAGTATACAAAATGTAACACAGAAAGGAATTGCTCAATTGTACTCTATTAATAAATATTTTGAAGCATGCATCTATCAGGCATCAACCGTATCCACCAGTAGTATCACATAAATATGAAGCAATCATGTAAACAATCCAAGGAAACCTATTTTTATATATCAACAGCACCCTTGATTGATCTGAAGTGAGATAATAAACTCTGACTTTGGAATCAATGGTGCTCATATTACCATATCAAAAGTTTTCAACATTCAAAATGTTACCTTGATGAAACAGTTAAACACTATAATAATGTCTCATTTGTAAAGATTTGATAAAGGCATTACAATTACCTCTGTCAGGGATATAGATAATTTTTCTAAATCCAATCATAAACCTTTCATAAATGGTTATATCTCATTGTTTCAAATTTACTTGGTGCTTGCCAAAAAATGACTCAACATTTGCTTCAAGTTATTAACAGTTTACAAATGTTTTTACAAATGGTATAATCTGAACCCTTATGCATCATCATGCTCATCATTGCATACTTTATTCTGAATGCTTAACTTCACTACATTTCTCACTTTTGGATGTGATGCATTGGTGCTCTGTCCCAGGAACCCACTTTTTTTTAAATGGTGCCAGGCAAATAAAATATCCGTTAATTGGTAAATGTTCATAACTCATTAAATGTAAAATGTTAATAGGTCTACCACTTTAAAATATGTAGTACCTTAAAAATACCTTTATACAATGTACTTTATATACAATTAGGTACAGTACATTAGAAAAACATCTGGCTATACTATCAATATTTCTTTAGCATACCTGCTTCACTGTTTACTATGCATGGACAATCACAGAAGTATGTTGAGATCTTTTGGTAAGGGTTATTATGTATAAACATATAATGGAATAACATGAAAACCTGAAAAACCATTGCTTAATTTAAAATTGTTTGTTGAAATAAATGCATTAAAATCAAGAAAACTACTCATGAAAATATGATAAATGATTAATGATCAAAAAGACCTGAATAAGGTAATTATAACCACCCAATAAGCCCATTGCAAATGTTGCCTATAATGTAAAAGTATTATCTTGAGTATTTTCCCACTTTCTGATTTTCAACATTTTTGCATATTTTATACCCTAATACTAAAGATATATTGAGTGAATAAAGAAATGAGATTTTTCTATTGCATATCATGGCTGAAATATTTTGGGTTTGCTATATCGAATATTACATTTGTTTAAATATCTGATAACATCCAGAGAAAAAAATAAATTCGGGGTAAGTGCTTCATGTTATGAAACCTTTATAATTATTACTTTTGTCATGTTCAATGGTCTGTAAAACCCACTGTATTACAGTACCAATTAAAATGTAGTACCAATTTAAATGTTCCTTGCATAACATCAGTTTTAAACCAACTTAAGATGGTTGGTTGGGTTATTTTGGGTCACATAAAGCTACCATATACAGTAAATTTCCTGTGTGTAGTCTACAGTACATTTAATTTGGAAGAAGGTGCTTTGAATGGGGAGGAGAAAGCTTCAGGAAATACAGTAGGGTGAGTGTAAGTGTGCCTCAAAAGTTATACTTTATGCATTTTGTGACTTTCCTTACAAGTACAGAATTCACCAGTTGGTTATTTAAAAAAATAATTATGTCCCAAACTTGTTTCAATCTAAGTTACAGACATTCATCATCATAATAGGTTTCTTGACTTTGATCGACACCTGTTTGGTCCTCGGGTTGATAGTTAGAAGACTACTAAGACTAAGCAAAACTTAGACCACAGACTGACCGCTCTCTTGAGCCTGAACACATTTTTTTGAAGGAGCGCATCTGATAAACCAGGACAGCTGTCAGGTGAATCGTCCCAATACTTTTAGAGCCCTGAAACTACGTATCAAGTGTTGTCATTTCTAAATGGTTAAACCACCATTTGTACACAAATATCATCAAATGAAAGCTGTAAATCAGCCACATGGTAATGGTTTCATTTCAAATCAAACAGTTGTATTATTGAGACAAACAATGGAAAACTGTCCCAATATTTATGGAGGGCACTCTATTTCCGTCCTAAATGCTGTGTCCCGTTTCCTCATCTTGTCCATTAAAGAAAATGCTTGGGCATGAAAATCAGTACAAATAAAAATAGAACAATATTTTTGAGTCATTCAAAAGGGCCCATTGTCCCTCTCTACATCCGGTGTGTCAGATGTCGACACTGTGAAAATATCCTGGCATTTGATCTTAGTCTTGGGGTTCGATGTCTGCGCCAGCGTGAGCCTCCTATTCTCCAACACCAATCTCAGGATCTCACTCACTTGAGCTTCAAGTGTTGACAAACGGCCACTCAACATCTTGATATCTCCTTTCAGCTCCAGCTTGGCCTCCTGGAGAGAAGACTGGAGCAACGCTTGTTCTGACATGGGTTGGAATGACATGCACTCACTCCCAACCCCAGGGATGTGCTCAGAAGGACTTCTCCCCATTGGGCTCCGCTCATGGACGCTTCGTGCGTCTCCTGCCCTGTCAATCCGAAGATCACTCTTGGTAATGCCACTGTCACACGAGTCTGTCTTGTGAAGTGCGCTCTTCTCCTCTCCCCCCTCTCCTGCGCTGCTCCCCCCTGCGCTGCTGATCTCCCCACCTTCGGCCTCCTGGCTTTTGCTATCATCAGTCAACGCTTCCGAGGATTGGCACACGTCAATCCATTCCTCCTCTTCTTTCTGCTGTGACCTATCAGGTTGGTCAGGAGCCAGGGACACCCCCGCCGTCGTAGAAGTCTTAAACCTCATCCAGCCCCGACTGCCACCGTCACCCCTGGGCCGTACACCGGTGACTCTTAGGCAGTTTTGGTTCAGCACGCTGGGCTTTAGCTCTATGACCTCATGACAACCAGTGTGAACGCGGTCCCCAGTAGAGACGTAGGCCGGTGAACTCCGCAAGGGTGCAATCTGGGAGACAGTAACTACACTGGAGCCACCGTTGGTGGTGCCCCCGCCGGTTCCAGTTGCCCAGTTCTGCGTTGGGGTGCCATTCTGGCATTGCGACGGGTGAGTCTGGCACTGCTGATGTGGAAGGTTGATGTGGGGTTTCTCGATCTGACGCCGGTTGTGCTCCGGGTTAAGTTGAGCTTGGATCGGCTTGTGGGTCTCTTTCTGCTGCCTGAACCTCTGGAAGAGCTTGCGGACTGGGTGGTCAACGGGAATGGAAAGAGAAACTTCATTCTTCTGCCGCCGGCGCTCTTCCTCTTCCTGCTTCACATCAGCAATTTTCCTGAATATTATCTGGAAAGATTTTTTGAGGATAAAAGAGATGTATGCATAAGACACAGGTTACTGAATCAGAACGTATCTAAATAAAATCTAGTGTACTAGTACTTGGGACTATCAAAATATCTTACATACAATACTGTCATGCATAGGCCAAGTTTCTGACAAGGTGTGAAACACACACGCACATCTGTTTTCCTATCCTTGTGTAGACCAGAAAATCAATTCTCACCCACTGCCCTGACCTTACGCATCGTAACATAACATTATACCTAAACCTAATCTAAGCCTTAATGCCTCAACCTTAAATTAACCCCAATTCTAACATTTACACCAAATGTAAGTTTTACCCTAAAGCTAACCCGGAAATAACCTTGTTTGGAACAATTTGTCAGGTATTGTTAGACTTGGATCACACACACACACACACACATACACACACGAGGCTGGAAGCAGAACCGGCCAGCTGGAGAACAATGCCCCTGGAACAGGTAAGGAGTTAGATGTCTAGCTCAACAGAAGTCAGCACTTGAACTCTAGTTGCCAGCTCATGAAAATCATCAAATTTCATATACGGTCAGGTTATTGGAATATTGGAATAGTTAGCAAGTTGAGGAGTGAGCTGAAGGAGGGGAAGGATAAAATGACTTTTAAAACAGTTGGTTCCAGACAATGAGCGAGAAGTGTGTGTAATTAGGGCTAATTAACCAACGCTGATTGCATCAATTTTTGATGACATTTTGTACCTGCTTTTTAATCTATCCCTGTCCCCATGATGTCCACTGCGTTATTATTGGTTTTCGCTAGTCACAACTCCACAGCAGGAAAGGAAGAGTCAAATATTGTAACATGTTCTTGGATGCACTTGTCACCAAGACACTGTGTTTCTTATAACACCACTCACTCAACCCGGACATTTTTGTCTGCACACAGCCAGAAATCATGCACAAGCCGACAGGTGCACCGCCTAGTCACAGTAAGATAAGGCTGCACTGTCCGGCATCCATCTGTCCACTCTGGGTGGTCCAGAACTCAACAGACCAACTCAAGACTAAACAGTGTCCTTGTGAAGAAGATTTGACCAGTTAAAAAGTCCTTCTGTCATCTTGAATGGACCTCAAATGCATTCATTGCACCACTTGAACACACACACACACACACACACACACCTCTCACCTGCAGTCATGTCTTTAAAGAGCAGAAGCTATAAAAACTATAAAACGTTCTGCCTGCTGAGTTGGCTGTGCTACGGTTTTCTACAGTACGTTGTAGATACGAGTGTTTGGACATTACTTACTCGTTTGCGCAAATTGCAGGTGAGAATTAGGTTTCTGGAGAATGTGTTTGCAAAAGCAGTGTAGAACTCCAAAACTTTCAGTAGAGCATCTCTCTGAATGACATGCAAGTCACAATAGGTGAGAGCCCGCACATTGGCACAAGCATGTGCCAGATTGACCTCCTTCCAGAAGACATCACCAAACACGTCTCCCTTACCTGGGAAGTGAAAAGGAAGACTATTATTGGTCATCAACAGAGTAACTTTTGGAAAAGTGTTGCCATCCTTCCATCCCAAAGGCTTAATAACATGTGTGGTGTTACATAGTAATCCGAATATGCTAACTAATTAAACATTCAAGGTAGAGTTATCAAACCAATCGTTAAATAATACAATCCAACTAAATGCTGTATACGTTGTGCATCTAGGTCAATTTGCGTTGTGCCATAAAATGCAAACTTGGGGTATGACAAATGTCACCTTTTTCTCAGTTTGAAGAAATACAAAGGAGGTGTGGCTTTGCTGGTTTATCGATGAGGTTGAGAAATTACTCCCACTCACTTGATATTGCGCTTATTTCATGGTAGACTATCCTGCTCACTCTGCTGCTCATTCGATGTATAAACTGAGGTCATATTCTTCAGATGGGAGCTACAGATTATTAATGGAGGAATCTTGGATATCTTATCACTGTCAATAATTTGTAGATGCATGTAAGTACCAATTATAATGAATAGGCCTTAATTAAAAAAAGTTGGTTCAGTTGGCCATTAGGTGGTGCTGTTGGGACGTAGCAAAATTATGCATTTTGCAATACAGTCCTTTAAAATTGTGCCTTTAGATACATATAATTAACAGACAAAATAAAGGAAACACCAACATAATATCTTGATAGGGTGTTGGCCAATCATAAGATGCCAGCAATGCTTCAACTAGTTCTGGCGAAGATTCTACAAGTGTCTCTCCCTCTAATGGAAAGATAAAGACACTATTCTTCCACAAGAAATACCATGATTTGTTGTTTTGTAGATGCTGGTTTAAAAAAGAATGCCTCAGACACCAGAATCTCCCATAAGTGTTGAACTGGGTTGGGATCTTCATAACCCAGACATAAGAACCTAAGAACCGGGGCACTTCCTTTGTAAATGTATATCAGTTATATCAGTTAAGTGAGTTCTATTGTAGCTGAGGACCACATCAGCGTCAGCTAGGAATTACTATCCCCTTGCATCACAGACTATGGAGACACTGAGTATTCACTGAGAGCTACTGTAACTTCATTACCATCCTCAGGCAACTCCTTTGTGTCTCCCTATTTATGAAGTAAACATGGTGGTTATAAAAACATCCACTAAAACCTATCTGAAAGATTCACGTGTTCCTTTCATTAATTGTGAATTGCTTACCTAGAATGGCAATGACTTCGTCGTCCTGAATAACTTCAAGTGACCCGGATACTACAAAGCAAAGGGTGTCCACACTTTCGCCAGCATGGAATATGAGGTCCCCTGGGGCGCAGTGTGTGGTTTGAAACTCAACAGCTAGAGAGCGCAAGCAGCCATCACTGGCCAGTCGAAATGCTGGGTGCTCATTGAACACCTGTCTATTAAGGTGGACACAAATATCTGCTCGCATGTCCTTGGGACAGATTGACAGGACCTGAAAAGGAAGGTACAAGAGCACAATAGGGTTAAACTGACTCTTTGGAGTCACGTTATCAAGCTATTTGCTTTGTCTGTAATTTTACGTCCTCTTAAGAAATTGTTTCACTGAGATAAATGACTCGCTTGGCTGAAAAGAAAAGAGTCAATGTTAACACTGAGAGATGTACTCTTCTGTGCCCATTGTGTTGTACTCAGTTTGCACCAATCATCACACACTCAATACTGACCTGGCAACAATGTGGACACAACGTGGAAGTAATGGTATGGAATAACAACAATCACTAGGAAGTAAAAGTACACAGTTACAATAATCACTAGGATGTAATGGTACACAATAACAATACACACTAGGAAGTAATGGTACACAGTAACAATAATCACTAGGAAGTAATGGTACACAGTTACAATAATCACTAGGATGTAATGGTACACAATAACAATAATCACTAGGAAGTAATGGTACACAGTTGCAATAATCACTACAATGTAATGGTACACGGTTACAATAATCACTAGGATGTAATGGTACACAGTTACAATAATCACTAGGATGTAATGGTACACAGTTACAATAATCACTAGGATGTAATGGTACAATGTTACAATAATCACTAGGAAGTAATGGTACACAGTTACAATAATGACTAGGATGTAATGGTACACAGTTACAATAATCACTAGGATGTAATGGTACACAATAACAAAAATCTTTAGAAGCAACAGTTAACAAGGAAACCTACTGCATTACATTTCAACAATGTACAGTAACCCATACATACACCATACAGGAGTGTAACCTGTTATATGCACTTAAGATTTTGTAGGAACGAGTGGAGTGCCTGGGACTGACTGTTACTCTCAAGCGGCTGTATTCGTGCTTGTGTAATTGGACGATAACAGCTTTGCCAACACAACTGTTACGAGAGCTGAAAGCTGAAAGAACTACCATGCCAGAGAATATGCCTCTGTGAAACATACCATACTGAAGTATTTGATTGGTTTAGGGATCAAGGGGATTGGATGTACATTTGGAAGAAACGGCCGTTAACATTTCAGGGGAGCAGTCAAACTCAGCTAAATGGAATGGTTTTGTGAGCACACACCTTCGATAAATAAGGCCCATGATGAGTTAATTATAATGCAGAGCAATTATCAGATTATTCAGTTGACAGTCAGCTGCCATTTTTTATTATCTTTAACATAACCAACATATTATAAAAGAAAAGCAGCAGAATTCCAGCTCTCCAGGCTTTAAATGCCTCTGGTTTAGTCAGATTTAGGATGGAGGGATGTTAGGTGTTTTATATACATGTTTACTTGCAAAGCAGGTTCATGTTTTGTGACTATTGTTAAAATCTGGGGTAATTTAGATTATACTTATTGAGTTTTGTGTTTTGAGTAACGTTCCGTCCCAAAAACTATTTTTATAGAAACAACCTCCACTTATTCTAATGCATTCGTTAGTGTGCCTTTTGGTTTTCTGTTTTGCATTTTGTTGTATTCAGTGATGTAATTAGATCAGTTTTTCCAGTGGATGATATGGACAAATTATCTTTACCAAACTGCCCTCTGTAAATCGAAATTTCAAGAAATAGTCCATTATGACAGAAGCCTGGAGGTTGCTCTAGGCATAACAAGATTTCAACTTGTTGAAGGATTTGTCAAAAATAATATTCATAACCATCACTTGTATGCAGCCACATAATTAACTGGAATACAGTATTTGACAATTTATACATTCTTTGGCACAATGTCATTTGTTTCTCTTTTACCAGACAAGTTTGACTGAGACTTTTTTCAGCAATAATCTTTGAGAAATAGGCCCTCAGAAAGGTCATATATATCTCTAAGCAGATCATTAATCAATAGGCTACGATCATAGTACTTAATCTTAAGCTTCAGTTTATTCCCTATTCATACCAAACCAGCACCTGTTAAGCATTGTAACAGTGTTTCCTAAACGATTCTGTCTCATTGTCCTAGGATGGATTGGAGTATTTTTCTCTCCCAAAAAGTGAGCATTACGGTTGAGCCAAACGGCACAACACTTAAACGTCAGACAAACCATAATTTTTTGCATTGGTGGTGTAGGGATGGAATACTAACTTTCTAGACAAATAAAAATGACAGACGTAAAAGCTTTGGACAAAATATAATGTATTTCGTGTTCCTGCACAATTCCCATCCTACTAGGGCTTACGGTGTGTATATTATTGTATTTACACGGCTCATCTGTAAAAGAGACTTTGGTGTCAGCATGAACCCCCTGATGATTGATTGACTCAATGGTTTTCTAATATTAGTTTCACATTGTGCTGCGAAACTACAGCCGAACAGGATAAACATGATAAGGCTGGTTCCGAATCATTTCCCCATTACCGAATGGACTCCTCGAGCAGGGCTGAGACGGGATGTGTTCAGTCATAGTGACAAAACCTCTGACTCTCTCTACACGAGACTCTGTAATAGGAAATCCACACTAGAGCACAAAATGGTTCATGCGGACTTACCCTATCTGTGTCAATGCCCTTGGACATGGCCCAAGTAGACACAATGTAATCCATTACCCTCTCACTCAGACCCTTTGGCACCTGGTAAAGTTTGAGAAAGTCACGCACATTGTTGAGCATCTCATGGTAGCGGTTAGTATTGGTGTACATCTGCTGGAAGATGGTGGTGACGTTTCCAAAAATGGTGGCATACAGTAGGGCTGGAACATAGAGGCGGGCAGATTAGCGAGTTTGCTTAAGGGTTCCAATGATAAAATCCACAGTAATAAAGAAGGAACTAGATTCTCAAAAGTAATGTATCCAGATTTTGGCTAGAGGATATGATTACAAGCCTAGAATTACAATGAACAGAATGGGGGTTCCATTAAATTCAATAATGTTGTTGAAAATGTAACCCTAACCTTATTCCCATACCCAATGAAATGTCTCACATATCTCTCAGGAGTATATGAAACTATAAGGCTGATTAATTAATCATCATTTCAGTATACTATAAAAATAGTATGCCTATATCATAAATTTGCAAAATATGACAAAATTGGCCCAGCTCATCAGAACTGATTGGATATGGTAATAACTACACATTTCAAATAAGGAAGCGGAACAAACAATAATGAATTTCATACAATTTCATAAGCCAAATGAAGTCAATGGTGCTTGGGCAAGCCGTAAGCATAAATCTCTTGAGAAAAGTATTTTAAGGAGACAACAATTAGCTGTGCTATTACACTGTGTAACACCCCTGTGAAATGTAAGCACACAGCCTGTGGATATAGTACTGTCCAAACACACAGTACCACGTGCATGTACTCAGCAGGAATACTGCATCCTAGTCATGGAGTGTAAGTCTGGATGACCCATTTGAGTCAGTTAGTATTTCTTATCATGAATTCCATCCACTCTGGGGAAGAAAGAGAACCTCCACTCTGTTCTTTGGATGGTTTATCTAACTAACTTGGTGAGTCTATGTTCATTCATCACATCTTGGCCTGCAGGCACAATCCACTTTCGCAGCTTATTTTTTACATTTTTTGTTGGCAACTCTTTCCTCCCTCATATCTTGGCAGGCCTTCCTTTAAAATATGAATTTGTTCCTAACTCACATGGTTAAATGAACAATGGTTAAATGAAATGCCAATGACAACTGCTCTGTGGATTGCTGTACGTTTGAACAATTTCTGACATGAGGAATAATTGGTCATTAGTGGGCTTGCTTTGGGCAGGACCACTCTAGATTTCTTACGTCAATATTGTATTTATTACTTTGCATGTTCCAGTGCATTATTGACTTTAATCTATTAATAAAGATCCAATGGGCATTTATAATTTTGAATAGCATTTATGTTGCATCATGTTAATTACATTTAACTTAAGACTAAATATTATTATTAATTGATTGAATGTCTTGTGTTTGCATATGATCTCAGTAATCACAATTCAACACAGTGTATTAGAAATGTGTAGCAATGTGTCATTTTAATCCGATGTGTAGGCAGAGGTGAGCCAGGGTGGTCAACTGCCATCCCCATTGAGGGTCCCATCTCAGTATTCAGATCAATCACAACTTCCCTCTGCCCATCACCAGCTATACTATTACGTCTGCTTACTACTTTGAGCAGGATAAAAATATGCAGCAAGGCATGTATGTTAACAGGCAGCATCAATAATTTGCCACTGCTCTCCTTTGAGAATTGGCTGAGTCATTTAATTATGAGTATATAATGTCTTACTGAAATAGATCTACGTATATTTTATTGCTATACAGGGCTTCAGAATGTAATATTCTGTACTATATTATTCATTTACACTACCATAGTTTAGTATATATTGAGCATATAGGCCTATATGAAAATACTTCATCAGGCCTCAATGCTGTATTTTCTTCTACATGAAACTTAAGTACACTACATATATTGTATAAACCACCAGATTTTTTCTAATTAATTCAAGCAGGGAACATTATGGTGCAAAAAATATTTCGAAATAACATAATAGTATGTTAGGGCTACAAATGTTCCAAATATTCCCATAGTGCTAATAAATGAATCACCAGTCAATACTTTCATCAAAATCAATCAATACTTTCATTGGGCATATTGACATACTGCATCGGACATATATACACAGTGCAGTAATTGGTGGGCTTTATCTCATGGAAGGCTGACATATTATCTCGGAAGGTAGAAATGAACAAATTAGATTTACACTAATGTCAAAAATGGATTTACTTACTACTAATGCTTCTCTCACAAAACATCCTGCTTGACCTGGACCCAGCAGCAACAACGGAGGGAGGAAAACCTACAATTGGTAAAGTTCTTGTAGGCTATAAGGACCAATGGAGAAACGTTTTGCACCACTTAGGAGAAGCAGAGTCTACTAGCCAGAATTACCACCCAATCAGTTGTATTGAGCTAGCCATCTGGCTAGTTTGTGATTAGCCTTAGCATATTTAACTACATGTAGATCTCAAAGATACAGACTTATACCATATTACATAAATGTTTTATTTTTTGAAGATGCATCGTTCGTGTTTTTTTAATGCATTCATTAGAATAGCTAACAGATGAATGCAGAACAAGCCTCAGTGAGAAAAACTGGAGAGTAAGAACAAAGGTTGTAACCATTTTTACACACGACTCAGTCGTAAAGACTAAGTCGTGTGGCACAACAGCTCCCCTTCCTCTCCAGCGCTCCAGCTCGCGGGTATATTAACCATTGGCAGGAAAATGATGGCAGCAGCGCATCCGGAGGGCGTGTACCTGTTTCCAATCACTGTTCAGTTGTGTTTATATTCTGCAGTTCACCTACCGCAGCTCACGGATTATTGTTTGCCTGTTAGTGATCGTGCTGATGCGCTTATTTGGAACTACCTAAAGAAAAGGACTTAAAGTAAACATTTAAATCGTTGGCTTTGTTTCTGTTTCCTTTTTGTTTCACTTCTAAGCTCTCGGTACAATCGCATTAGTAGGCTTTCCCAAAAATAGTCACCATTAGCTGTATTGATATTGCTCATGTTAACATTTATATTGTACATGATAATTTTTTTTAACTTGAAATATGGATTATTATTTGGCAAGGCTTTTCAACCTTAAGCGATTTGGTACTGTAAAAGATAATCTACCTACCTAGTTTGATTAAGGTCCTTAAAAAATAAAAATACTTACAGCCCACCATCATCATTGCCACAGAGAAGATTTTCTCGCCATCTGTTGTGGGAGCGATGTTGCCAAAGCCAATGGTGGTAAGACTGGTCATGGTGAAGTAGAGGGAGGAGATGTAGAGAGTGTCCTTGCTCGGGCCACCTTCCCACTGGCCTGAGCCACTGGTGTTGTAGCGGTAAGGTGAGCCTATGCTGGTGGCCAACTGGTAGAGCCAGCTTTCTGTCTTGATGGTGTTGGTGGCTTCGTCAATGACCTCATAGTCCCCAATGCTGTACCAAATGCAGGCCAGCCAGTGGGCCACCAAGCCAAAGACGCACACTAGCAGAACCAACACGGCTGCCCCGTATTCCAGGTAATGGTCAAGTTTCCGGGCAACTCGGCCCAGGCGTAGAAGTCGGACCACCTTCAATGAGCTGAAGAGGCTGCTGAGGCCCTAGAGACAGAGAGACAAACAGCAGAGGAGCCGGACAGATATTCAACTGTAGGAGAGCAGAACTTGGGAGTTACTGTTGAATGAGCTAATCAGATTTTGACAGGCATTGGGTAGTACCACATGAAAAAAGAACGCAATGTCTTGGCAGGGGCAACAAGAAGACCAGAATACCTCCACCCAGATACAAAAAGGGTGTGTTTTTGAGTGGGCTGTCATGGTTCCCCTGCTGTCTCTGACATTGCCTTCTACATGTCTAGAACTTCATGAAGGCCAAAAGATGTCACCACAGATTGAGAGCCAATAGAAAGCAGTAAACAATTTTTTCAATGCTATTGAGTTCTTTTTTGTAGTTTCCAAGACAATGGCCTCAGATCCAGCAGGGGTTATCAAGGACAATGTGGAAGTTAACCTGTTAGGAGCACACTTTTCAAGATTAACTTTCAAGTGTTACATTTGAAATGCACATTGACTGGCAATGCCATTATTTAAATTCCATATGGAAGTTCGCTGGATATTAAAAATCTTTAAAACCAACATTCTGTTATATATTTTCTCTTTTTATGTTTTCTAATATTCAATTTCTTTACTGATTTCAAGATTAAAATTCACAAAGAAAAAAAGAATAATGTACTGAGTCCATGGAAATGATTAAAATACATCTGACTAAAACTTTGTTTTGAATAATTCCCCATGAATATGACATTGTATGTCTGGCTAGTGAGAAACACGGGAGCCTAGCGATGGTTCTGCCCAGGGCCAAGAACAAATATATGCTTCTTTTCAGATGTTTATTTGCTTACTAACAGTCTGATTATTTTCAAGCAAATGGTGATAATGATTTGTGGACACTTACGGTAGCTGCTTAATGACCTGGACAACCTCCCACCATTGAATACAGCCCTGATGTAAACATAAGTTCTGCTCTGTATCAGAGACTTCTAATGGAGAGATTCTGATATTCTGTCTGGCTGAAGTTCATCTGCGTCATGTAGACATAAAATTATCCAAAAATAAGCAGAATCCTTTATGTTTTAGAATGGCCTAATCAATGTTCAGACCTATACCTATTTGAGATGTTTTGGCAGGAAATATAAAGGGACATTTGCCCACAGTAACCCACAGATCCTTTGGCTGCAGTAATTTCAGCCAAAGATGGCACAAGCAATTATGGACTATGAGGGTGATTGTTGTTTCATGGGGGCATTGGATGTTAGATAGAAAAGTTCATTTAAAAACTGAAATTAATATAAATATGTTATTTGTAAAGTTATATAATATAGGGTTTTTGATGAAGATGTGATTGTTGCCACATTATGGGGCCGTGGTTGTCGTCACATTATTCTGGACATACCTCACTGTGACTGGCTGCAGAAATACATCTCAGGATTCTTTATTAATTCATATCACAAAAATTATTGATTCTCTTGCATTAGAGCTGGATGTGATGTTCAGAGATGCTATCATTCTACTATTGTTCTTAATTATTCAGTTTTATATATTTTTGCCACTGCTGGAAACATACAATTGCAGAGATATGTCTAAATCTAAGTCAAACACACATTTAGATTTGTTGGAATTTTCGAGGCTCCAGTCATAACAGCACAATCTCAACATTTCAGTTGGATTTCCCATGCAACACCAGCTCCCCAAATATTTCTCTCTGGTCACCACTGCTGGATCACCTGCTGACATTTCCCAGTGTGGTCTCAATATCTGTCTTCTATGTCTGCTGAAGCACTTCCTGTATATTCTGTGTCACACATGAAAATATGGTTCTGCATCCATCTGAAGTATTTTGGCTCCTAATGAACACTTTCATACAGCAATACAGTACTGATAACTATCCACTGGGAGTGAAATGCTGACTTCACTAGACATCGCCTCGTCCACTTTCTCTGATGGTCAATGTTGCTATCCTCCAAGCCAGGTTATCGCTTCCATCGGTCACATACTGAACTACCTGGCCACCCTTGAAGATCACATCACCCACATCTGCACAGTCTTAGGACGCCTCTAGGTGAGCAGCCTTCTCTCAAAGCAGCGAAGTGCCTTTTCCATAAAACCTCTTAATCCTTCCTAGGATTCTGGATTTATCCGCAAGGTGTATTAAAGGAGGACAGGAAGGTTAAAGCAGTCAGGTTGTGGCCTGTCCCAACCACCACAAATAGTGTGAATAAGGCTTTAGACCAGCATCTTTTAAAGCTAACATCCAACACTTATCAAATGGCGATTCCACCACTTAATTATACAGGAGGAATGAATTTGTAACACCTCTGATATAATAACTACCAATATAGGTGATGATAACTGACCCTTCCTCAAGTGAAAAGATGAGAGAATCTTGGAAACCCTTCCTCTTTTATTGCACACCAGAAATAGCTGCAATATTGTATAACCGTTAACAGTTGTTGTCTAACAGCAAAGCTGTTGTCTATCCTGAACATATCTTAACACATACCTTGTTCTGTCCGTGGCGAGGATCAAACACTGCTCAACTGCATGGCAGTCTGCATCACTAACCAATACACTATTTAACAATGTGTGGGTGGTCGGTCGGTCAGTCACTCACTCACTCAGTAAGACATTCGCTGTTTTTGCATGCTCCTCTTACATGGTCCGGCAAAAAAATGTATATTTTTGAGACTTTTAGAATGTGCATCATTAAACAAAAACACTTTTTGTTAACCCACACCCCTTTGCACGTTAGTGCTTAAGAAACCAACAGATGATAAATAGCAGGACAGGAATAGAGGGGTTTGCCTAATCCAAAAAGTAAACTGAAATCCTAATTACAACTATTGTAAAGAAAAAATATGTTTAAGCCTACTGTACTTTCTTGAAGAAATGAAATAGAACTGATCCCACAGCTTTGACAAAATTCTCTGTCAGTAATCTTTCAGTGATTAATAATGTCAGTTCAATTAGCAAAATTCTATATTTTTTACGGTTGAACTCAACCAAGACTCACAGAAATTGTGCAAAGCTTGGCATTACAGGTTTTTAGTTTTACTATTCAAATAATAAACCAAGTACATAGCAGAAGAAGAAACATGATACAGTTGTTAACTAGTGGCTGATTGCTACTGGACAGGAAGAGATAATGACTAATTAAATAAAAAATCTTCTTATAAAAACGAAGGATTTCCTATGATTAGATGCTTAGCTTTAAAAATCTTCACAATCTCTCACTATTGTCATCAGCTATTGTCAAACATGGGTGTGAAAAGAAGGCAGTTCCCTAAATGTGCAGAGAAATGATCCCAGATGATTGTCAGGTCCTTGCTGCGGGCCTCTAGGCATCTCAATGTGCCTAGGTGTCGTAGTCAGGGTCTGACCCCAGAGGTGCCTCTAGGCATCTCTGTGCTCCTCTTTTGATTGTCTCCAATTAGAGGGAAGCCCACGTTGCCTCTGATTGGGGACCCTATTTACATTGTCCATTTTGTCTTTTGTGTTGTGGTTCATTGTTCGTGTTACAGATTGCCCTCAGTTCGCGGTCTGCCGCGCCTTTTGTTGTTTTCTGTTGGTTGCAAAGACGAATAAAAGGATGTTTCCTTATTTCAGCCCTGCTCCCTGTGTCTTGCCTACTCTGCACTGTGACAATGATAAGCCAAAGAGGGTATGACATCCCAGAATACATAATCAAAATGCTCACTAAATAGGACATCCTTTACATTCAAGTAGGAGAATCCAGTCAGAAAAAAAGTGAAGGTAGCTGGGCAGGCATATCAGAGGCATAAAGCGGAGGGGACCGTCTGCTTACTGGGAGCACTGAGTCTTCTGCCCTCGTGGTGTTCCTCTGAGAACTGGATGACTCTCGCAGGTGCCTTACTGCCGAAGGGTCTGAGATTGGATCCTTTACAGACACATACAAAGACATACAAAGATAGTTACAGCATGGTCACTTTTACACATTTGCTAGTTGACAAAATATGCTTGTATGAAAATAAAATAATAATTTATTGTAAGAACTAAGGCTTTGGTTGGTCATAGCATAGGACACTACTAACTTAAAAATCCCTGAAATACTAGGAATATTTCAGTCGTTTAGCAACAAGGCAACCAATGGCATTGCAGTACGGATTTGTCATTATGGCCCACCAAAGGGTTGTACAAATTGACAGCCCAGGTTATTCAAATGGTTACAAGGTCAACAGTTGCTACCTACATAGGGTTTAACTTTAACTAATAAATAATAAAATGAACAGATCACTCCCTATCTCATATCTATAATTCACTCAAAAGCTTTAATTATGTAGTACCTATGAGTCCACTGCTTGTTCCACACTGATTTGAAATGAGTTGTTTCTATAACGCAGCACAAAGAATAGGGAAGCGGGGATCATTTCACATTTATATGCTGCATTTTCACTGTAATTCCACATTTAAATTGGTTTTTCCCTTCTGGTTCAGTACAAAAAGACAATCTTATTGATCAACTGTGTTGAAAAACAATATTTTTCCACATTATGCTGTTAATAAATTATAAACAAATTCATCCAGTGAAACCAAAGTAAAACCCATCTTGGTAGTTTCCTCTTCTGCTCAGATGTTAAAGTATACAGTGATTGCAACACAAATACAGTTTTATATTTATTATTATTAGTTGAGGCTTTGTTGTCCTATATTATTCTTGAAGTCCTAAATGTAATTCTTGAAATTGGATAAGGTTGTAAATCTATCATCTCACCGGAAGTCCCTAAGAAGAAGGCATTAAATGTAAAAAATGTTTTACTTCCTTTAGCAACAGAAAATTCAGTAGAAGTCTCCCCCGCTTTATTGTCAATAAGGGCATACAGAGCAATGTGCAGGGGACTGTGGATAGGTAAGTAGTGGAATAACTACTACCGGAGTGGTAGGCAAAGTTAACCACTTCTTTTGGGGGGGGGGGGATTGGGAGGGGAGGGGTTGGAAACAAGTTCCAAAGTGGAAAACATTTTCAGACTGAAAAACCAGAGACTCCAGATTTCCCATGAGTGTCCTCCCTCCATTCCAGAGTTAATATTCTCTTTGCGGTTTATCTGAGGTGTTATTGGCCTTTCCATCTTGCTCTGTATTTCCACACGTCTTCATTCGAATCATATTTTTTTCACGCCTGCTCCCAGCTTCCTAATGATCTTCATTCACATTTGTCTCCATCCCAGTTCCTCCCACTCTCTCTCCCTTATCTGCTTGTTTCTCTTCCCAGAGCCCTTTTCCCCTCACATATGATATAACAGTCTGGAAAAGGTTTCTGTAGCCCAAGGCCTAAGTAGCACATTTTAGTGCCCACAATATTTTAAGCAAACCCATCCATACACTTATGGCTGCTCTCTCGCCACACCAACACTCCAAAATAACACCACATTACCAGTGAACATTTGAGAAATTTACCTATGAAAATTACATTATTCACATTGTTTGCTTGACGAAATACATCTACCACATGCACTTGTGCCTTATTGCTTAAATATATAGGATGTTGTCCCCATACAATCATGAAGGAAATCATTAGAAGAGATGAGAGAGGTTGCATTTATTCCTGGAAGGCTAAAATCCTATTTTATTTATCTTATCCCATCCATACTGGACTTTAACATTCAGACAGTCACAGGCTTGCCTGGGCATGCTGATTGTTATAGATACAAAACCAAGACAATGTATTTTAAAGTGTTTTGAAGTGTTTTAAAACTGATTGAGAAATATTCCAAATCCCGTCTAGCGCGGAGAAGCATCACTTTTTTACATTTCGTCTAGGTTACATTTTTCTCCATTTTGTCTCAGTTGCTTTATATCAAATGCTTTATTGCATTCCATCCACGCTGAGGATTCACCTAGCAGTAGACTTCAGAAATGAAATCGAAAAGATTCATATTCCCTAGGATACAATCAATCTAAGACTGACTTGAAATATTTCACTGCGTTGGCAGCTGAGCCTGCACCTCTACTCTCTGGTTTGAAATGGGATCATAATTCAGACAAATATTGCTGGGGACAAAAGAAGTAAACTGACTGCATACGCACCCTTTTGAAATGGTCAAAAATAGTCAAGGGTGTTCATGGCCTACCTCATTCACGTTTTCAAAGGCATTGATGATGTCGTAGGGCAGGCAGGAGAGCAGGTCAATGACAAACCAAGTTTTCGTGTAGTTCATTCGAATCAGCTTTGGGTCCGAAATGACCTCTCCACCAGGGCCAACGAAGGTCGTGTGGAAGTTGAGCACGATGTCCACTAGAAAGATGACATCCACAACGCTGTCCAGCACCAGCCAGGCCAAATTGTTCTGCTTTGTCTTGAAAGAGACATTGTAGGGAACCATGATGGCTGTGTAGAAGGTGAGGATGAGGATCACCCAGTCCCATGTGGTCTTAAAGGTGCAGTAATGAAGTATTATGTGGGGCGGGGTCTTGGGAGCCTCTTGTTTGTACTGGGGAAGTATGTCTGAGCCGAGCTGGAGAGCCTGAGGTCCACATAGGAAAGAGAAAGTCTGTTAAGTGACAACTTAACTGGTTATCTTATTTCCTGGTATATACCTGCTGCCTTAATACCTGGCATCTACCTGGTATCCTCAGTCTAAAATCGTATACTGAGGTATACTTTTGGATCCAAGGAATTCTCACTCTCATTTTTCTGGTGTGTTGTTTAACCTAAGGTGGAGTTGAGCCCTTGGACCAAGCTCTACCTGGCCTGACGACTAATAGCTGTCCCTGTCCCAAGTCCACCTGGTTGTGTTGCTGATCAAGTTGTTGTCTGAGGTTTCCTGCTGACACTGCCCACAGCTACCTGGTCATCCCTGTCCTTGTCCACCACTGCAATCACTGATGTGGCCCAAAACGTCATTTACTCTTATAATCTTCACCGGCACACCCACAAGAGGACAGGCCATCACTTAACTCCCAAAACGATGTACGAAGGTTTGTTAAGGTACATAAGTATTGCCTCACAGTGTTTTAACTCAGAACGTCCTGGTTAACAGCATTCCAATCGTTCTGCTATGCCACTATGTAAATGACTGACTTTTCTTGTTTTCCTTTAGTTTGCACTTCCAAGCAAATTTCAGCTATTAAAAATACACTCAAGAAAAACTATTATATTAATCTTAGTTATTCAGGAGTAATAATAAAAGGCAATAATATGCCCCACCAACATTAGACAACTATACTAAAAACCCAAGTTCAGATTGCTGAAATAAGTAAATTCAATCTAGGATGATTAAAAAAATGAGCAGTAGAGTAATATTATTGTGCTCCTGGGTAAGATGTTTATTTTTGGAACAATACTAGCAGATGTGTTGCAGATGGGGATATTTAAGTCCTTTGTGAGACAGCATGGAGGGATTTATTGCAAGATGAAATGGCAAAATTAATGTGTATTGGGTTAATCTGTGGACATTAACGGATTGTAGAGATTGAATACTGTAACTACACTAAATTATTTGGAAACATAATACTTAACATTTGAAAATGTATAAACAGTATAACTAATTTTGTCCAAATAATTATGAGTTATACTCATAAAGCAATATAGACTTTTTTGTTTTTGTGACTTATTTGTGATGTCCACCATAGTTTTGACTGAATGGTTGTGGTCATTGTACTGCTGAAAGATTAATCTTCTCCCAAGTCCCAAGTCTCTTGCATTTCTTTTTGCAACAAAACATGTAGTCCAAGCGGGTGAATCCTTTCGAGAGACACTGTGCTGTACCGTATTAATAAATACACACAAATATTTAAGGTGGCATCGGTTCATCATGGATAGAACATAATTGTATTTAATATTTGAAATGCTGTAGGACAAAAATCTATATTCCAAATGAAACTCTACCTCCAAATACCACACATGCAGTCTGGAATGTATTAAGCCTTTTCCAGAGAGCAGCTCACCTCAGCCAGTCTGGAGTGCTTGTGGCTGACCTCGTTGACCTGGTTCATGGATGTCAGCTGCTGCATGTTGCCACGGCTGTTGCTGGTCAGTGCCCGCGTCAGCCGGGCAAGCTTGGTCCATCCTGCCAGAGATAAGACAAACGAGCAGAAGCGCCATTAAAAACGATGCGAGGGTGAGCAGGTAGATGGAAAACTGGGTTTAGTGTTGATAGGAGAGGCACAGTAAAGTACGAGGGAGTTGCAAATGCTATTTTGTTTTTTTGTTTAAAAATACATTACGCATACATGCACACACTGTATATGTTTTACGCTTTCATCATATGTCACGATTTCATGGTTACGAAGAAAACAAGATCCTATCTTATCAACACACCTGCTAAATCTGTCAAACTGATCTGTATTTGTCTTCATGTATTTTGTGTAATTGAATGTCTGTTACCTTATTTATACTGCAAACACACCTTATATATAACATTTTTATTCATATACATTATTCAATGTTTTGTCTTGTCATGTTTGCAAATGAATGCTTTATGCCAGGTCATAATAGAAAATGAGAATTGAATCTCAGTTAACTTACCTGATTAAATATATAGATACACATTTTTTGAAGGGGTCCATTTCATAGCACAGCCCACTGGTAAGCTAAGTCTAATATCTCAATGATGTGAATAGAGTGACTATTCTAGAACATACACATCTTTTTTCATAAAATATGTTCCAATTTCTAACCAGTTTTATTGGAAAGGCATAAACAATAATATTGTAAGCAATCACTTTTTGCATTTGAAAACTCCTTCTGAATATCCCACATGCTAATTGCATCATCTTTTTTTTGTTGCAGATTTAGCTCATGGTTAGGGCACTGGCTATTGACAGGGCACAGACTCACACCTGAGAGCAGCCTGCATTCAGCACTGTTTCGTTCTAGCCTTGAGCTTCCACTCCCTGTATCATTACATATACTGATCAACAATCTACAAACATAACTACAGCTCTTCTCACCTGTAGTTTTTTAAAAGATTGTGATGTCCTAAGAGGCCTTATATAGAATCTCCTTTTGACTTCAAAATGAATGTGAACATTACGGTGTGAGACGCATGGACCCAAAACATTTCTTTTACGACCAACTCTGACTACTCTGGGAGGCTGAAGGCTCTGACCATTTGAGTTTGGGGAAAAAGATACACACAGGGTGCATTGATACAAGTACACCAGTACACAGCATGGAACACCACCGTAACAGTCGCTCAAATGATTTGACAGCTTCTACGCTCTCCGATAGGAGGTTCAGCATTTAAAGGAACGTTTGCCCGGAGATATACATCTTTTATTGAAAAACCTGTTTTAACGTATAATCACAGTCACTTTGGTGAATGAAACAGATAAAAACAAGAACAAATGGCATCACTATGCCAAATGACACCCAACAATGCAGAAAAAATTAGCTGCGTAATACTGAAGTGCAGACATACAAAATCACTCAAGGCTTGGGATGAAATCAACCATGTTTCATGATTGGTGGGGCAGATTAAAATAGGTTGGCCTGTCCAAGGCCTTTCAGTTGAGCATGCAAATATGGTGTAAGCCATATGGGAGGGCTGAGAAATAAGTCATTCCGTTCACCCTATTTAATATTCACTGCTTCTTAATATACTGTCCGCATCCCTTTGCAGGAATTCAAAGGCCCTCAATGTGGTAAGCAACACAGCTGTTTGATGGGGCAAGAGAAATGTAACCACTGAAATGCAGTCCCTTAGGACAAAATTATAATGCCAACCAATGGGGTGCATTCATTCTAAACTGACTTATTTATTATTATTATTATTACCATTATTATTATTTTACAAATACTTTGTTTAGAAACAATGGAGTACATTTTGGGTTATCATGGGGTTAAACAGTGAACTTCATTTATGAAGCTCATGCGATGCTTAAGTCAGTGTACACTTCCTTAATTTAAGTGATACAAAAATACTATTAAAAATCATAGTGGACCTTAAAACAGTCATCCTGACAATTCTTTTTGCTTCAAAAACATATACTTAAAAGGTTTTCTCTGATATTTTAATTAAAAGTCATTGCAAGAATGACATGCATATGCAACTATTTTGGAAAGCACGATTACGTTCAGTATCCTTTCTGCAGTGCTTTCAACATAAATAAATCCCAGTTCTAATTGTACTTACTGACTCGCAATTATCTAGCAAGACTAGTTCCATATCAAAATACCATGTTTGCCAAGACCAGACAAAGCAATGTAAAATACAATTTTCTTTATGTTGTAATAATAACCAAGCCCTAAATTACAGATTCTTTTTTCAACAGCACATAATAGCACACATTACTTAAGACTATTGACACATCATTGTCAAGAAGGGGGTCCAAAAACTCCTGGTCTTTCTGTTAATGACCATTCATGTTCTGATGGACTTTTTCTAAAGCTTTTTTATCCATTTGTTAGCCTGACCGATATAGACTGAGCTGTACCTTGCCATCTGTTTGTCATTACACACTTGGTCACGCTGCTGCACATGATCCCCAGGGGTGTGTTGGTGTGCACCCAGGGGAGGTGTCGAACCAGACAAACATCTCGGCCAGTAGCTAGGTTTCCATCCATTTATATGAATTCTATTCTATTATCTGCACCAGGATATATGGATATTTTTCTCCTGGTAATGGCCTTAGTATGGCCTCGCCTCATCATAGTAACTCATCACAACCTTCAAGAGAGTCAAAGATTAAGATGTGCCCTCCAAGCACATCTCGCAAAGCCAATCTGCATCTTATAACACTGTTCGCTCACCAAGAAATATTCCTCAGCTCATATGTGATTGATGGATAGCAAATTTTCCAGCCAACAACCTACTGTATAGAGCTTAAGTGCCCAAACTACCATAATGAGCTTATTCCCAAAATTATTTTGAGTAAAAAAAAAAAGATTCATCCCCACTCTGGTCTTCCACATGGAATTAATGGTTGGGTAACCTGGTGTCATCGGGACCCAGCGGACCACCTCGGCCTTGCTGGTGATTACAGCCAGTGTACAGTAGATAGCACATGCCTGCCCTTGTCTCTGCCTATAAAACCAGGCCAGGCTGAGTATTCAAGTGGGACACCTGTTTGAGCAATGGACAACGATTCTACAGAGGTGTCACTTGCGTGTGGGGAGAGAGCTCCAGATTCCTAGCGGTAACCTACATTCGCCTTTCCAATGGACACTATGTATCGCTGGCCCGTGATTCAATGATGTAGGGTTGCTCTCCATGTGGAATTTTTCTCCCTACGAGCTCCTGAGGTTCACTGTAACTTAAGCCTTTTATAACCTTCTCTCTGTCATAGCTGTTTAGCCTTTGGGGAGCTTTTCTTGAGTTATTGGACATTTGTGTGGAACTTTGACTCATCTTTGATAAAGACACTTGGGTTAATGGGGTTTAAAAATACCAGACACCGATCACTTCTTTCAAGACTTGTTTATTTTTCACCATGTTTTGCTTTGTTTTTGTGTCCCCCAATGGGTGAATAGGTAACCAGTGTGCCATCTAAATAGCTTTCAGAATTCAAAAATATCATTTTTATAGATTGTGCAAGCTGGTTGACTAAAAGTTAAAGTAAAAACAGTGTTATTGCTGTAATTGGCTAACTGACATATTATAGTGATACCACTTTTAGATTATGCACATATAAACTACTTATTATACATTCAGGCAAAATTGAGAGGTAAAGAAATTGGTTGTAAATTCACCCAGACTGCATCTTCTAAGGAAGTTTTTTATACCCCAATTTTCAGATCTCAAATTTGTGATTAAGCGGATCATGCAATGCAGCAACTCCCAGGAATCTCAGGGCAGTTGATATCATGAAATTTCAAAGAAAATCTGATGCTGTTCTGGTGATGCTGCTTGTTCAACCAGGAAGCCTAGACCAGAATCCTTATGCACATTGAGGAATGCATGCTCCAGCCATCTCCCTTTACTCCACAAGTCAATCTCTGACAACGCCCAAAATATTTAGATTTGGAGAAAAATATTTATCATTTATTCCAAAAGCAAAAATATTTTTTATATACATTTAAATCCCTTTTGTTTATTAGATGCAGTGAGCTCAATAATTTTGGGACAGTAAATACTTATGGAAAAGACTAAAAGACCGAAGAAGGCCAAATGTACCAACAATAGCTCAACAATAGCTCAATGTACCAGCAAAACCAATATACACACAATTCATTAAAAGTATAAAATAAATTAACACACTATGCTCCAGCTGTTTGAAATTCACAAATAACACACCAGACAACATCATGACTGCAATAGCTTTCATTTGGACACAGGGGAATACAGCATCAGAAAAAATTAAGAGACAGCTGCACCTTTTTCTTTTCTTTCCAAAAAAGTTGAAAAGGAAAATTTTGAGTGAGGAACAGAAGCGTTCAAGTTGCAGTGGTCTCTTAACTTCAACCCTTCTGTTCCTCCCTCAAAACCTTCCTTCAACTTTTTTTCCGGAGCTGTATATTACTTTTAGTTCAGGCATATTACTTATAGGATATTAGGTCGCTCACCTTTGGTGGATTCGTCCTCAATAGGCTGCTTAAAGACAGTTATGTCTTTGAAGGTACACAGGAACAGAACCACCTTGTCATTCTCATTCCTGATAGGAGCAACCTGCATGTAAAGCCATATGGGTGTCCCTGCCGGAGTAAGAGAAGATAACAATGAGAGTAAAGAATACATAACAGGGAAATGTGCGTCATCACTGGGAAATCTCTTAAAAAACATTCAAACATGAATGGCAACTACTTGATACCAAATGGATTCTAGTTCATATGTTATGCCTTTAAAATATTACCAAGTATCAGATTATTTCTGTGCTATAAAATATATTTATTTATGTGCTATACATTTTTTTTCTTCTTCATATATAAAATTGATAATTAGGAATATTAAAGGTGGAACTGCTGTGCTGAGCACCTTCAGGAGAATAATCATGTAGAACAAAAACTGCAGAGGAAATTCATTTTCCCCATAGGGAACTTTAGTAATAAATTACCTCTGAAACAGTAGCCACTGTAATCCAATACCAGGAGGTAAAAAACCCATCCTCAACCTTAGCTAAATTGACAATGATAGCTAATGACGTCTTTATACTCACTGTTCTTCTTATAAAGCAGCACTTCAAAGCATTGGGATTCATAGTTATCAAAGGCCTGCCTGATTTCATTTATTGTGCTCTTGTCTGTCAGGTCCCCATACATGAAACTGTGGGAGCCAGGGAAGGAAAGGGTAGGATGGGTTAGTTTGGAAGAGGGGAAAAAAAGATTGAAGGGGAGATGGGGAAAAAAGTAAGAAAGTGTTAGTAGTGGAAACTGTGTGGCACAAACATCCACACAACAAACATCCACAGATCCACACAACGGACAACTTTATATCAGTCACCTCACTGTAATTTTGCTCATGGAATCGTGATGACATTGATTGTCATAGATACATTTTTTGTGTATAACAAAGGAGGAGGCTGAGTATACGAGGGGACTGATTTCAAGATGACCTAGGTGAAACCTAGACCAACAATCACAATTGAATGCGATGTCAGATTAATTACATTTTATGATGAATAAACACATCAAGATATGAAGATGACCTAAAGCTGTTTTTTGAGTACATGAGCAGCATTATTTGAATGCTGGCAGTTGAAGCACTCCATATTATTGTTACGGTGAATTCAAAGTAGACCCCTTCACTTTCCCAGATTTTGATACATTACAGCCTTATTCAAAAATGGATCACATTGGTTTTATTCCCTATCAATATCACACAATGAAAACCCAAAAAATGTTAACAGATATACAGCTCTGGAAAAAATGAAGAGACCACTGCACCTTTTTCTTTCCTTTCCAAAAGAGTTGAAAAGGAGAGTTTTGAGTGAGGAACAGAAGCGTTCAATTTGCAGTGGTCTCTTAAGTTCAACCCTTCTGTTCCTCACTCAAAACCTTCCTTTCCAACTTGGAAAGGAAAGAAAACGGTGCAGTGGTGTCTTAATGTGTTTACATTTTTTGGGAGATGTATGACATTTACGTACAAGACTTTATACTTATGCAAATGTGATATTTGGGTCTGAATACTTAAAAAATGCACTGTATATATTCCATGATCTGATTTTAACATCAAGTTCGAAACAAAAATAACCAGGCCTTCTGAATGTGGCCTAATGCGGTGGTTCCCAAACTTTTACATACCATGTCACCCATTCAAATTATTGACTTTTTTCAGTTAAAATTAGGCTCAGCAAAATTAGCCGTCATGGTGGGTCTTTTTCCGAAATAACTAACAGCACTGAACCACGATGTGCAACTTTCCTTAGGTTTTGGTCCAGTGACCAGTACGCCTCAACAATGTGACGCAAATTGCTGCACATCTGCGGTGTTGCTTGTGGCAACGTTGTGTCTACCTTTAACTAGGTCAATTTCATGCCTCAAATCAATCGGGCCAGCCTTATCCGGCGGTAACTTGCAAACAGAAATCTCCCACCGCTGTGTAGTTTGCAATGTATTTAACTCTCAGCCTCCTTCTGTCGCAGGGTTTCAGGTCAACTTAAAATGAGAGATACATAAAACTCAGTACAAAACTTTTTGAATGATCAGAATGTATAAATTTTTTGGGAATCTAGATACCGGCTTGGAGGTTCTCAAATCCAGACTCCTTGCATAAAGGACACATCTGTGGTCAAGGTGAAGCGTTAACGCCGGATCACAGAGTTCGGCTAGCGAAACCAAATCACACAGTATATTTAGACAAACTGTTTTTGTTTAGATGTGTAAGTCTATCAAACCCATCCTCAGGCAAAATTTCGCAAATTGAAGATTATTCAGAGTTGCAGCTGGTTTCTCCTGCTTGACGGGAAGGAGAGCTTACTTTCTTGTTTCTGTCTTAATTTTTTTATGTTCCTTTTGTTCAGGCATGTTCCTTTCTCCATATGCACCTTTTTTTAGTCTCAAGTAAAATAAAAGCACACCCACACCATTCTTTGTAAAAATTCCATTATTTTCATGGGTGTTTGAATATAAAATATTTGAAACACTATGTCAGTTAGTACCTGTTAAGGCTGATCTGATCTAGGCCAAAATATTCCTTTTTTCTACAGAAAAAAGAAGCCACTTCCATCAAGCCTTCCCATAGTTTCTTACTTTAATCTCCTATCATCTTAATCACTCTGATCCTTGTCAGGTGAAGAATATATATATATATATATTTATACCTAAGTTATCCCCATAGCAACAGCTTTTAAATCTGACTATTTCTTGGGGGGCTACAGCAAGTGTGGGCTACAGATGTATAAGTAGCATTAGTGGCTGCAAATCCAGTATTCCCAGCTTCAGTACATTTTATTAATGTTTTCACTATGTGACACAGTCTCTTCTGTGAGTCTGTATGGCTATCAAGAGACATGATCAAAAATGCATAGGGAACAGGTGTTGTTCAATATGGGTAATGTAATGCTCCATTTCATGCGTAACAACAAATCACAAAGGTAAAAGATACTTAAATATTTTAAATCAAGAATGGATCAACGATTCCTAATAGTTTACTCTTATACAGTGTATAAATCATAATATTATCTATTCATATGAATACAACTTCCCACTGACCTTACAACAATCGAGTTGATGTTAGACTGGTTAATTTTCTATCCCTGCTTTATGGTTGAAAAATACTAGGAATGGTCCCTGATATTCAAAGTTCAGTCTTATTTTAAACTTGATATCTATATGATATCTTATGATAGGTCATATTCTTTTTTCTAACACTGTAAAGGCATTTTCTCACCAAGTTGATTTCAATTTTGAAACCTTTTAGATGGATGCATTTTCACCTCCACTTTTCAGACAAATTTGCTTCACAATGCCAAGGCTGTTGTGGTCATGGATAAAAGCCTCTATTATTGAATAAAAATTCTAGGCTTATAGGAGGATCTTGGCTGTTTCATTCAGTGGCAACTTGCATCACATTTAATGAGAGGAAACACAAAACTGGCACATCACTTGTGTTTTATCTACAGTAAATCTGTGCAACCACCTAATTAAAAAGTGTATCCTAAGCTCCAGTGGATATTTTTGTCTTTGCCTTTTAGATCCGTCTATCTCTCGATTTTATGCCAACATCTAAAATCGAACCTGTTCCGAATAAATAATTGATAGATTCTGCAGGACGATATTTTGCAATTGATGAGAACATCATCAAAACAAACTTATTTGTAATGGACTTCGTGAGACAGGGCTTTAAAAGGTTTGGGTGTCTGTTTCAGCCACAGTGGTTCATCTTCAGTTGGCTATTAACCATTAAAATCTAAATCTGTTGGGAAAAAGCACACAGTGGTTGGCTAGCTAGATCTAAACAAAATAAAACAAATGTGTACCACTTCTGTAGTACTCCACATTCCAGAATTTTCTAATACCTGGGCCTGTTACATCTCTGTCTGATTTCCTAAGCTCAGCCTAGACCCTATGTCCATACTTACCTAGCAAACATTTACAAAGGGTTGTTTTCACTGTCTACAAAAATGGACCCTATGGAGTACAGCAGATGGTTGTTTATAATTATAAAATGGGCAGCTCCTTCTTCTACCCGAAAAATGAATACACAGATGAGACGAGGCGGAGGCCAAAAGTAGCAGGACCAATGTGGGACCAAAAAAGGCTGGAAGACAGTGGGTCCCCACCCACATTTCTCCCCTTTAGCAAAAGTATGCCTTCTTGGGGTGGACGGCATCTTTGATCTCTGTCATTCCCTTGGGGCTGTTTTGAATGCCAACATTTCATTGCTGTTTGATCTCCACAAACCTCTACACATTTTGAAACCTTCGTCAGATGCCACGGGTTTCCTCATTGTGTCTCGGGGCACTGGCCCCATGGAGGGCTACAGGGTACTCTGACGGTCACAGTCAAGTCACAGATGGTGACCACAACCGATTCTCCCCTATGAATGGGGAGCGCTATGACTGCACCTGAATAAGGGGAATGTGGTCGGTGGTGCCTGTTTCTGCTTTTGCATACACCCTGGTGGTCTTAACATGCAGCTAACATTTTCAGCTAACGTGTTTAATGTGTCGTTTCCCAGTCCATTTTCCTGATCGTTTTATATGGTATTTCAGATTAAGGGTGTTTTGCTTTCATCTTGATTTCACACAAGCTGCAATCTTTTGACACTACAATACTGTACATTGCATGTTTTTATGGGGTATTCTTACGGCATTGTACTCAAATACTAGAAGTGGCTATTACAAATGAGTTTTTTATTACAAATGACTAACATTGTACTATAGTCATACAGTAGGCTTACTAATAATTTAAATTTATTTCAGTTCACTAATTTGTGTGTATTTTGGTTTTTATTTTAGTTTGAGATGTGGTTTACTACAACCTTGGTCTGTGGATATTTTAACAATTTTATCTGTGAGCAGTAGAAATCCATGAGTTACAGGATAGGGATAGAGACCCGGTTCTTACCTGCATGTACTGCTCCTCTGCATGACCTCTGCCCTGTGGTACCCTGACAGCTTACAAAATCCATCATTACTGTATACTACTGGCCATTCCACAATCTGGGCATTCCCCAACAGGAAACTTGTTTCTGAAACACAGTCATGGAAAAAAGTGGAAAATCAAAAAAAAAGACAGAAAGTATTAAATGCTCTTGCAGATCTTGCAGATGGGTTTAATTGCTTAAGTTATAATCACCTTAAAAATGACATAATTTTTTTCAAACTAAGATTATTATTATTGTAAAATAATATAACATTATTACTGTATATTGAAATAAAACCACAGCTGCACATAAAAAGCAATGAAAACATTTGGTACCTGTACTGTTGAAAAACACTATAGTTCCTTCACCACTAATTGAAGTTTGTTGTTTTGAATATTTGTTATCTTTGTATGATCTGATGAATTGAGTTGTTGTGGTTACACTCCGAACATTATTGAAACATCAAAAGAATAAACATAATTGGTATTCTATGGTACAGAAGCCATTAAATAACCCTGTGCATATATCCCCTACTGTATACTGTAAAACAATATCCATTGTTTTTACCTTTAAAGGATTTTTTATCCTTACACACTGGAAATAATGCACTCACTGGCCCTCTACTTTGACTGACCGAACAGGGCGTTTGGTTACAAAATCCGTGATTTCAATTATTTGAGTGTAATATGATTGTAGGTGCCGGGCGTGCCATTTCCAGTGTCTCTGAAATGCAAATGAAAACAGCAGTTTCATGAGAGTGGTCTAAGGTGAATAAACAGAATTGTGCAAGCAAATGGGCAAGCCAGATACAAGCAAAAATCTTGAGTACTTAAGAATGCGCAGAACAGCATCTCAGAATGGAGTTTGTTGGTTCTTGTCATGGATTGGTCAATTGTGGAAGACATGCACAATAGGTTTCACACCTATATGCAAAAAACAAGAAGTGGCTCAAGTGCGTATGTGATCATAGACACTGGAAAAAAAAAAAACGGTTTAGTTTGTTTGAGTGTTTTTGAGGAGGCAGAGCCAACTCTGGGGAAGCGTCCAAGTGGGGGTTTGGGAGGAATGGGTGTTGATGGTCATGGATTTAGCTGCAGCTCCAGCACCTTCAATCTCCCTGCCATCTTCCTCCACCTCTGCCATCCAGACTTCTTCGGTCCATCTTCTGTTTCTTCAACTGGCATCGGCCCTGAGCTGCTCCCTGGGAGCCCTCAAATACCTCCCCTTGTTCCAACTGGAGGTTGGTGTGTAAGCGTGGGGCTGGCGCGGTTTGTAGCATTAAGAATCTTCTGCAAGCTACCAGCTGTTTCTGATGGGGGTGTTGGTGCAACATAGATTTTTGGGGTGTGGGCGCGTGTGTGCCAAATTGCGAAATACAGTTCTTCCACATAACTGTAACACTGACATAAATAGTTGGTGACTAGAAGCTAGACAATAAAAATGTAAAAAATTAACCCCAATTATTACAATTATTAGTATAATTGTAATAATTCACCAGATGAAAATTCTAGGCTCATACATTTTTTTGAGACACTAATTTTGCATCCACAAGTTAGAAACTTCTTACTGACTGTTGTCTTTCCCTATATGAAAACAGAGTCAGCAAAAAACTTTACAGAGAAATTACCAAAAATAGACAGTTAAACAGGTCACAACACTAAACAGGCATAACACTCTGATGGAATCAGGGCATTTACCTGTGTTACCTATTATAACGTAAATCCCCCTCGCTTGTGTATTGAGTTGGACTACTTTGCACAGCTCGGCTGGTCACAGAAACCTGTACTTACTGTATGATTGACAACAAGAGAGAGACTAACAAGGGAGTAAGTGGGTGTGCATAGGAGCGGTAACGGGAGTAAGCAAACAAATTAGCGAGCGATAGTGTGACAAAGCTGTAAAGAGAGAGGGATGGAGAGAGGAGCACTTGACACAGCTACTAAATGGGGCAGCAGCATCCATTTCCAGCTGAATAAACCTCATTCTCCCTCTCATCTCCTTGTCTTGCCCCCATTGTAAATCGGTAAGTCTGGGGCTTATTATAGGAGCTGATAGACAGTGGCTAAAGCTTTTTTGGCCTCAAGGGTCAGGGGTCGAAGGCATAGACCAGCCCCCAGGGGTTGAGGTGACCCAGATCTTGATTGGAGCCCTCAGACAATTATGTTGCCCACTGTCACTAGATATAAAATCCCCTCCTCTCACAAAAAAGGAGCAAAATCACAGATAAAGGTGAATTTCACAGCAAATTAGTTTGAAGTGTTTTTTGTCCTGAACCCATCTAACTTGGTTAGTTTTGGAGTGATGTAAACGACCTATACACACTGGATCCATGGCCAACATAGCACCAGGGTTTGCATGGTAACTAAGCATCTGCTATGTGCAGCTTTCTTAGATGTGTTGAGAATCTGCCCCCATAACTTTCCAGAGGGTTGTGTGTGTCCTCTATGCGTCTTGGTTCTACCATTCTGAACCCATCAAGCTTCTTGGTGTGCTGGTTGTATGAGGGTGTGTGGCACTGCTCATAAATAAAAGCAATAGGTCGGACCCATCTGAATAAATCAATTTGAAAATGTCTAACCGTATGAAATATGAAACATACACTGTATATAATCTAGTGGTAATCTACTCTGTGTTGAACAACACTTTTAAGTAAAAAGCCTTTGAGTGAAATGTTTAACTTTGTCGTTGGTCTGAGCGATGAGCATTGAGTTCAGTTAATCATTCGCTGGTAAGGGGTCTTGTGTGCGATGGGTTTTACTGACGCACAAGGAAGACATTTGTCAAAAGATTAAAAAAGAAAACCTGGGTCAGTAAAATGAATCTTCCCATCTCTAATAAACTTGGTTTGATACCATTCCGTTCATACCACATTACAGTTTTGTTCAGGAGAGAAGACATTCCAGAAGTGTAGAGTATTAGCAATTCTCTCCTTAGATAGAGAAAAGAGTATTCCACTTTCTGTCCTACACCACTCCTAGAAGCATCTGGACTCCCATACAGGTTGGAATCTGCTTAGTTTCAGAGTAAAGCCAGCAGTGCAATGTGGGGCTGTATGCTGTAGTCATCAAAGAGCACCAAGGCAAATAATTTAATTTTAGCATCTACTGCATTTCGCATTTCAACAAAGACGTCACAGTGTGGCTTTGCATTTACACAGAATAAAAATGCCTAAATGATGAAAACATCTCAGGGTACACAGACAAAATAAGCAGAAGCTTAGAGATCATGCCATAATGTGGTTGACAGCTCCTTAACATATGATATTGAACACCTGATGAAAGATTGTTACAATCAAAACCAAACCCCAATGTTTTGAGAAATCAGGAGAAAATGGTATTGTTTGTGTAGGTCAATATACAGTCAACAGCGAAAGGTTATACACAGATTCACATTTTACTGCCCAAAGTTAATTCAGCAGCCCTTTAAATTTTGCAGTGTATAAGGACTCAAACATTTTATGTAAAACGATCTGGGATATCTTCAGGGCTATGAATAGGAGGCATATTGCTTTGGATGAAAGATGCGGCACCTTGTTTTCCTGTCACGGGTAGAGGCAGGACAGCAGTGATCCAGTTCTCAGAATTATGGTCCTATTTTCCTAAACCGTTAAACAGGGTTGACGGCTAACAGATACGGAAGTTACAGATGCATTTATTTACACACCATTGCCAGGACAATGTTTTTTGTGCTTGTCTATTAATGGCAACACTGTGGTTGAAGATATTATCCAAACGTGTCTTTTTACAGAGTAAACCATCATAATGTGATGGTGTTCACTATTCACGACTCAGAACTTCAAAATGGGATTGTGAGATGGCTTCCCTGTCTCTAGGTACTCAAAATTTCAATTTAAAGGATCTGTAGACCTCACATGCATGAATCTAAGTGCAAGTGTTCGCATCCGCAACAAGAAAACATAACTGGTCTAAAAATGTGACTGCCTACTATTTATGTTTAAAAATACTGCAAAAATGAGCATGGATGAGAATGACGCACTCCTAGTTGAATTTATTGTTTCTGCATTGAGGACACAATATTTTGCAAATTATTTAGTAACTTATCTGCAGATAACTGTTTTGTTCTGAATTAAAGAAACACACAATTCAGGGAGCCAAGTGAAATGATTCTATTTGGTTCCTGTACTTGCCCAAACTCTCTGGTTGCAAATTGACAAAAGAAAGACAGAGTTATAACTAAATTACCCTGAAGAATCATAATCAGTCATTTCCGACTGAGCCAACACACGCACCACCACGCAGGTTAAAACATATAGTACATACAGTATATTGACTCTTTTGCTCTCTGCCTTTGATTTCATGTCTCACTTCAGAGCACTTATCAAGTGACATTTTGCAAAGCACTTCCACTGTAACCATTGTTTTAGTAAGACAAATCTATTGCCTGTTCTGTTTATTGTACATCAGACATGGAGCCATTTTCCAAAAGATGAGCCAAGATGTCTCATCTCAAGGGATTTTTTGCAAAAATATAAATAGAGGGGAAGCCAGGGTTCTCTTTTTTATTGGGCATATCAAATAACTTGATTATTGAGTTGTTTTTGTACTGTGACAGCTGTTCACCGCCCTTAAATCCAAAGCCCTCAGACTTGAGGGCATCGAATGACGTGGTTTTGGAGTGTGGGATCGAGTGTAGGCCTCAGTTGTCTGACACAACTGCCCATCTCTCCCCATCCAGAAGAGAACAGCTCCTTGTTCTTAGGGCTTACGTAAGAACCCTCACTAAAGATATGAGACATAGTCAGCAGGCAGCACGGCCTGGTGTGTTACAGTAAATAGAAGGGGTGTGCTGCAAGATAGAAAGACAAATCAAAGGGCTAACTCAATGAATTCGGTAAGACATAAAGATAGATGTTAAGACTAGAACAGGGGCATTAATATCTTACCCTATGAGGTCTGGAGCCTGCTTGTTATCTGTTCTACCTCGTCATTAAATTGCAGCCACCTGGTGCCCAAGGTCTAAATAAGTCCCTGATTAGAGGGTTGCATTTTTTTTTAAATGGAGTGGAACTGGCTTTGAGGTACAGACTTGAACACCACTAGACTAGAAGGTGGAAAACTGACTGAAAGAAAAGACAAAGAGTAATAGAAGGAAGCAGAACACTGGGTAATGAGTTTGTGGAAATTACTGTATAAGACAAATTATGAGGATAAACTGACATCATTGAAAATAGCGTGCAGTTCTGAGCCAATCAGAAAACGGGAGAATAAAACACAAGTAAAAGTCAACGAGAGGAAGAAAAGGGGGGTCTTCTTGATGCGTGTGCAAAACTGATCGTCTACACATCGCTCCCTGCTGAGAAGTAGTCAGTACGAACATAACAATCGCTAATCCAAACCAAGTGGCTACATGAGCCATTCGGATCAGAGCTGGATTCGAGCAACTAGTGATTCAATAAGACAAAATCTTAAAGGTTTGATGCAAGTCCTGGGTGGTCATCAAAACATCATGAAGTGAGTTAACAATCGGAGGTAAAATAACCACCAAGTGGTTGCAAGGTCTACAATTGCCGCAGTCTGCCATGGGCATGCATGCTGGAACTGGTTCACTTGTCTTCATTGATGATGAGACGGCTAATGAAATCAGTAGAATGAATTCTGAAGTGTACCGAAACATCCTTGCTCAAATACGACCAAATGCCTCAAAACAAATTGGATGGCACATAATCGTGCAGCAAGACCCTAAACACTGCCATAGCTATCAAGGACTTTTTCCACTTAACAAAAAAGATAGTTATCAGAGGTATGGTAACTCCTTACTAACCATGACAACTTTATTGTAAATTATGTAATGTAAATATGTCAATAAACGTTTGGTACCCTAAATTGGGGGTTCTATGTACATGTGCTGTAATTTATTGATTAAAGTTTCTATAATTGTATACGTTCATGGACAAGAACGTGGTGAAAGACAGGGTAGTTTTGGCTGAAAAGCAGCAGGTTATACTCCCTTGGCCACACAATTGCTGTGATTTCTATGTTTCGTCCATTTATGGATGAAATACCGTAAATTATAGCTGACAGTCTGCATTTCACCTGCACAGTTTGTACTATAAATAAAAATCTCTATTGCTGAAATGTTGAACTTTTGAGTTCTCTGTACATCACCTAAAATACAATAGCCTATTTGTTTTACTGTCAGCTCAGCATTGTGTGATCGGATTACAGACAGCGTCAACATAAAATTCAATTGCGCAGATACAGAGTCAATTAATGAGTAAGAAATGGTTGGCTATGCTTATAGCGAGTGCATTAAGTTTAACAGGTGGCACGTGTCTGAATGCAATATAAACTTCCAACAGAGGGTGTCTTGGATTTTTCCAAAAACAGCAGTGCTCATTTTATTCATAGGCAGCGCTTATTCCAAAACAAATCCATTACATCAGGCCGGCAATTCGGCTTGCATTTGATTATTCGCACAACAAATATTATCTATATTAGACCGATTTGTGAATTGTAAACTAGCTACGACATGCATTTTAAATATTTTGCCTGCTGGCAGAGCCAACTCTTACCACTTGAGCGCCGGACAATGTTCTCCAAAAAAGTATTCTGCGGTGCCACCAAACCTCTTTTCCCCCCGTGCATTCTGTTGTCGAGAGATGTCGTTCAGGGCTGCAAGCTTTATGAAAGCTGGTCGCAAAAGCAAAATAGTCTTGATAAGTATGATACGTCTGAGGGATGTAGAAGCTCATGATAACGATTCATCCAGAATGCCTTGAAGTGGATCCTGTATCATCGCAAGCTTGTATTAAAGCGCATGCGCATTCTATTCTACCACAACCCCGAAGGCATTCAATCTCCTGTGGTCAAGTGCGATGATCTCACGCAAAGGCAGGAAATGCTGATTCTCCAATCTATTAAAGTAGGCTCAATTAAACAAAGGGTTTTTGCATGCTCAAACACGTTCTTCAAATATACAATTTTAGCATCACAGACCAGTTTCTGACATCAGGCTCTAAACTGTAAATTAAAGTATTGAAAAGAAATGATTTCATGTAATTTGATTAATGTATAATATAATTCTCTTAACTGCCTTCTACACCTTCTTTGCTGTTTCTCGTAACTTCATGCGTGCTGATACAAATAAAGTCTTTCGTGACACATTTAACATTATTTACGTTTACCTAGTGTATCTTCAGTCAATTTCACCAACTTCAGAGGTTGAAGACCTGCTCAGAAAGGAGTAGCTAAACGTGTTTTCTGTCATTTTATGGTGTCTAGGTTAATGGGGGAAACTACAGAGAAACTGCAAAATCTATTACAATGTATTGAGAGAATTTCATATATAATATGTATATTTGTTGGGGATTCTGCAGGACTCATTTGAAAAGGACATCTTGGTTTCCACATGACATTGTTGAAATAAAGGTTGAAGAAATGAATTACCACTTGGTGGTTTTTCAAATCTCGGATTGCCCATTTGATACTTTCTAAAGAAATTATTCATCTTACAAAACATTTTGATAACGATGAATATAGTTACATACAGTACATAATAATAATATATGATATGCGCTATGCAGCTGGGTGTGATGCATTTATTTAATTGTTTGCATTTTCGTGGATGGCAGGCCCGGCGCCAGGACGAAGTGACTGAGGGGACAGAAAATAATGTCTTTTTAAGTTATTTTTCTATAGAGTATTTAAAACATAAACTGGGTGGTCAGAAAATTCACCTGAGTGGACTTGCCCCCTCGTGGCGCCAGGCCAATTTGGTGGCCCGTCTACGGATGTGGTTATTTGGATTTGCGAATGTAAACTAAAAGATGTTTAAAAGATAATTAATAAAGTTTTTTTCAAAAGTACCATCACAATAACACATATATAGATAAGTATTGTGCCTCCCTCTAGTGTGGGAAGAAAAATGTGTTAGGATTGGACATACATAAAAGGCATCAGCTGCGGATTCATCTTTCCTCTGCGTTTTTGCAGAATATCTAGTGCTATGAGTATGCAAGCTTCTGCACATATGTGACTCACATATCTGTATATTCTATTAACTCTATTTGTCAGGTTCTGCGCTTCCCGACCCAATCCCACCGAGGCCCGTTATAGTTCCGACCTTACCTTTATACAGGTTAAGATTCACCCTATTATTTTTACCAAACCCTTTCTCCACATGTGCATAGGGTTGTTGATTTGGAATTCCCTCCCCCTGATTTTCTTGGAGGAATAGCTGAACCTCCCCCTCCCTTGATGTTTCTCTCTTTATATTTTATATTTTAACAAAAACATTAGGTTATGTATGCTAAATTAGGAAGTATGCTATCATTATCAGATCAACGTTTGTGATGTCCGCTAGGGAAAAAACATTTCAATGCCAATGGAAAATTCTAGGATTTCGTTAGCAAACCAGACCTAAGCAGCACAAAAAAGGTGTTTACATAATCTCGTAGTGTTGAAACAGAATAAATAGAACAATTCGGTTATGGACTTCGCTGGATTTTAACAAACCATTTAAGCTAACAGTGCCTTATTACAGTTAATGATGTTGAATTTGTATATTAATTGATTGCTTATAAAAGGAATTCAGAACATCAGCGCAAATCAGACGAAATTGTCAGCCGAAACTGCAATTCAGCCAAACTGTCTTGGAACCAGCGACGTCACGCGTCCCATCCTCCAGACCGCTCGCGCGTCACCTTAACTTCGTCGGAAAGGGACGCTACAAAGAAAATGATCATCACGCAATCAGGACATAATATATAGATATAAATTGTCAACGCTAATAACTACCAGTTACTACTACCGTAAATGCAATATAAACATTTTTTAAGAATGTTCCACCAGTGCGCAAGACTTGTGGAACGATATCCGTCAGAGGTGAATTTTACATTTCTAATGTTGGGCTATGCGCTCTACCTGCTATTGGGAGCATGGGTTTTTTCTGTAATTGAGCTTCCATTTGAGTACCAGTTGCGCGAGCAACTAGATATTGTCCGACGGGACTTTCTTCGGGAAAACCTGTGCATATCCAACGAACAGCTCAATAAACTTATGACCCGCGCACTGGATGCCAATAATTACGGAGTGTCAATGCTCGGTAACGCTAGTGGAAGCAACTGGGACTTCACTTCATCTCTGTTCTTTACCAGCACCGTTCTGACAACTACAGGTACGGTATGTGTAGGTGGGTGCGGTCTAGTCAAGTGTGATTTAAAAATGGGTTAAAATGTGGATACAAATGTTTCATGTTTTTAAAATGAGTAACACAATGTCCTATTATGACCTGGAATGAATCCCCCAGGGTCCCCTCCCGCGACCTCTGTAGAGGCCAGGAGGTTTAAGGAAATTAAATAAAAAGTATTCTACAAGTTGTTACAGCTGTTGATTCTTTTGACAGTAGGAACGTGAAACAATACATCCATAGTTATATAAAATGAATTCAACTTTTCATGTGTTCAGATTCATATCACTTTTCCAGGAGGTTACAAATATAAAGCTACGGAAAAATTAAGAGACAACCGCAACTATTTCTTTCCTTTCCAAAAAGTTGTAAAGGAACGTTTTGAGTGAGGAACAGAAGCGTTCAATTTGGAGTGGGCTCTTAATTTCAACCCTTCTGTTCCTCACTCCAAACAACTTTTTTGGAATAAAATATATTTTATGAACAGTTTTTCTACCCAACTAGTTATAAAGAGGCAATATTTTTTTACAGGGAGACTTAGGGTGTCATATCCTGGCTTATAACACATTTTGTGTTGTCGACTCACTCAAGTTCGCTTTTTTAATATTAGCATCCGGTTGAAAATTTGAAAATATTTAGTAAAAATATATGCGAAGCTAGAGAAAATCTGTTAAGAAAGAATTAGCTTTCCATTGCACTATGCTATTCATTATTTGGCACATTTATTTTGTGAAGGTGTTTCTCTAAGCACATTGTGCTTCATTGAAATCAAATCTGCACCAGTGTTAAATGATTCAACATAGTGCAAGTTTTGATCATTTTTTGAAACCAAGAAATGTAAAAAAATTCTCCACTGGCCGCTTGACCCGACCTCAAAACCAAAACTGTGTTCCTATCTCAACACAGATGGTCGGAGGGGATAAATCAAGTGGTGAATGTAACAGCCAATCACAATTGGTGACAGTTAAAAATTGTGAAAAATCCTTCTTGGCACATTTGATTTCCTTGAGGAAACATTGTTCTTGGTAAAGACAACAATTAAATAATGAAAATATATCACACTATGTTTTATTGTTCCAATTGCATTTGGTAACTGGTATGGAGTAGCTATAAGACATCTTGGAGGTTTGGGATATATTCCAATATATCGTGGCTATGTGTGGTGTGTTGTGCATGAATACAGCTCATAGCTGTGGTATATTGGCAATATACCACATGCACTCATGCCTTATTACTTGAATACAACATAGTAATATAAAGTAAGTGGATGAATCTGAATGGGCCTGAGCATGGCTGTGAGCCTCCTGGCTAGTAATCGCATTTTGTGTTGTTGCAGGTTATGGCCACAATGTACCACTGTCAGATGGAGGAAAGGCATTCAGTCTGTTCTATTCTGTCCTTGGAATCCCTGCCACGCTCCTTTTCCTTTCTGCCGTGGTGCAGAGAGTGATGGTCCTGGTGACACGCCGGCCTGTGGCATACCTGCACCTGCGGTGGAGCGTGTCCAAACCAATGTTAGCTGCCATCCATGCGGCATGCCTATCCTTCATTGCAGCACTGCTCCTCTTCCTCCTACCGGCGGTTGTGTTTTACAGGCTGGAGCCGGAGTGGAGCTATCTGGAGTCCCTCTACTTCTGCTTCATCTCCCTCACTACAATTGGCCTTGGAGACTATGTACCTGGAGAAACTCATAGCACCGTTGCCGACACTTACAGCACGCTTCATAAGTTAGCTATTACATGTAAGTAAACAACCAAAACCTAACCATAACCCCCGTTGGCCCTCACTATTCACCTGGTTAAAGATACTACAAAAAGCAAGTTTGATCGCCTGCCTTGTTGCAGTGCAACAATACATTCCAGAGGTTGTTTTATTTCACTTCTCAGCGATGGTATAAGTTGAAAATCAAGCACCTAAATGCAGTAAGGAATTGGAGGGTATGTGCATGGAATCTTTGTCTCTTCTATGTGATTAATTTGACATCTATCTGATATTTCAGGGTTATAGTAATTAATGTGGCCTTTGTGTTCTGCCTATTCCGTGATGACACAGGCACCAAGCAGATATGATTGCCCTGTTTCAACCAAACCATTATCACAATGGTGTACCTATCTAGTCAGGCACATTTCCATGACATGCGCTGTAGTTTCTTGTCCAATTCTGTCCTCAGCCTTGGCGGTGAGCTTTTCAAAACGGCTGGGTGGATACTAGTTTCAACAGATTGACGAGTGCTTCGGTACCTGGCACTGTCTAGCCGTGATTGTTAAATAATTGTGATGGATTCATCTGACAAATCCTTTTACCCAAGAAAAGCTGAACAATAGAACATTGGTTATGTTCTTATACATAGGAATGTGCATAGACGATTGGAGACATCAGCCCACTGCACCAGACCATAATTGTATTTTAAATATGTACAATACAGCACAGCATGCGTCTTATCATCGCAATTGCTCACATGCAAATCTGGGTAGATGATATGGGAATACATGAATGAAATGCCCTTCAATGTCATTCTACTTGACTGCAGATGCTAAATAATATTTTTATATTACATGAATGTTAAAAATAAGAGGCTATTTTGACGTTGAAAAACTGAGATCCTTTTTGTCAATATCCTTGTCTAAAATCCATCAATAGCATGGGCTAAACATACTGTAGACTACTGTAAAAGAAAGAAAAAATAGTCCTTAAAAAGCTTGGTAGATTCACTGACTCACTCATAGCTGAGTCACTGGCATTGTCTAAAGCCTCTCTTGGATGTATCTAGAATAGGCTCCTGTTTGTTAAATAACCATTTGGAATTTTCTAAAATTGCCTACAGACTTTTTTGCAGGAGCCCTTTTTCATCCCACAGTTACATTTGAAACATTGCAAAGGGCTTAGTTTGGTTGCATGCTGTTTACTGGGGAATTTGCAGTGCAAATTTGCACTGGGGAATTTACAGTGAGTCCAAGCAGTACCCTATCCTTTGTGATTGGGCTACACATGATTTACATCAAGCCAATGAGAAAAATAACTAATAAGTCAGTGTGAACAATGCAGAGGTCTTCTCCAAATGATTGTATTAATATCTGATCAGATTTAAGTAAGTTCTATATTTAGTGGCGAGTGTCTTTCAGTTTTACCAAGAACATCTCTAGAATCCTACATTCTTGATAAAATAAAGACATGAGGTGCTTTGCTGGAGAGTGTGCCATGTCCATCATCGCAGGGATCATGTGAATTTTGTTCTAGTTTTGTTGTGAGCACACACCTCTCACACCACAGCATTGCCGCCCTTTAGTCTGAAGCCCTTTGCTCTTAAGTCCAAAAATCAAAAAATGTTGGATCCAGTACATTATGAGTAACTCTATTAATGTTTTGATTGACTTGACAGGTAGTTTGAGTGACATTAATAAATGTCCATTGATTTCATGATATGAACATATAATATGAATAAAGTAAGAAAAAAGTTTTTTGTGTTCATTGCACTGGGCCTTTAATTCAAGTGTGCTCTGACAAGCAACTGTTCATAGCAGTTTCGGTAGTGCTCATGTGATTACAGAGTTTGCAAAACAAATGACCAACTTACTGATGCAAATAATCAAGATCTCATTCCAGGTATAGGATACGTGGTAGTTGACATTTCAATGAGAAGTCTTTTTGGTACAGCCTTTCCATCTCTACCAGAATACATGCCAGAGGGATCGCATTCACTGATCTTCTACCTCTTCTACTGTGAAATTCAGGTTTCCCCACAGATGTTCAATGGGTTTTAGTCCAGCCTTTGGCTGGCCCAGTGAAGGACATTTAAATATGAAAATGTAAAATGTGGAGAAAGTGAAGGGATCCAAATTCTTTCCAGAGTCAATGTAATTACTACACAAGTTTGGATCAATCTCATTATCCCCCTTTTTCGTCTTTCTCCCTCTGTGTCAGTGTACCTGCTGTTAGGTTTGGTTTGTCTGTTGGTGGTAGTGGAGACGTTTTGTGAGCTGCCCCAGGTGGAGAGCATCTGCAGGAGATTCTACTGGGAAAAGAGAGCTTCACCATCAGAGCCCAGAGACCAGGAGTCCAGCTGCACAAAACATGATCAAATAAGTGACCAACAAACTGATCAACTAACCTTCTCCTCGGTTTCTACCCAGGCCGCCTACATCCGATAGTACAAGAGCCTCTTCATCAGCCAGGTCCCAGCAGAAGTAACAACTCCTGGCAATAGAAATTAAATAACTAATTTTGTGGCGGCTACTGCAATGTTTCCTTGGCTACTTGATGCATGACAGATGGAGAAGGCTTTTAGATGCATTAATGACATAATGTCCAGATGTTTATATACGGTTGGGTGATGTTTTCACTTAATTAATAAAATAACATATTAAAATGTTGTTGAAGTACCGTGGTAAAACCATAGGACTAGATTCATCCTTGCATACCTAGTACCTGTTTACCTGTGTTTTTGCATATTCGGATGATCCAATGAATTCAGGTTTTGCTGTATCTAGAGTCCTAAGCAGAGCCCAGATGCACAACCAGCTGCGGAACCAGGTGAACAAGGACAAAGTTAGCCAGGTGGGCTGTCGGCAGTGACACCAGGAATCATCAGGCAAATAGATATGAAAACACAAGCAACACACTTTGCCTGGATCCCAGAAAATAACTTGGCATATAATTCTGAATGACCATCAACGTTTGTTGTGTCTTTGGACCTAAAACTAAAAAAGTGAATTTCTGAACATTTATATTACAGCTTTTAAAAGTTCTGGTTTGAGGTGCAAGTGGGTTATTTGTCGTGACGTGAACGTAATAAGATGGTTGTCCGATATTCCAGTGTTCTGAGGAAAAACAGTCCTATGCACAATATCTATTCCAAGGGTAAAAAAGTCCAGGGTATGATTGTGGCAGTGCATAGGTCCCTAAACAGGTTGAACCAAACTCTCCATTAAATTTAATTAAGTTTGTGTTTAGCCCAGGTACCTATAAGTGGTCGCTATGAAAAATAGCTACTATATTCACCTTAACCACCACCTGATCCATAACCTCAGTAACTGCCTTCTAGTGGTGTGAAATCACAGCCCAAAATAGACAATACTAGTCAACACCAGCTCAGCATAACCCGAAACAAACAGTAATTGTATATTGTTCATTCTAAGTTAAAAAAAGCCTAACTAGGCTTGGAGGAAAAGCTGGCTGGACATAACCTGGAGGCATAATTTCTGAGTAAGGGACAGAAGCCCTAATGGTTGAGTTTAACCTTCAAGGAACAAGATTGTGATCAAGAAATTGCTAAAACCCAATCAAGCTGGAGGAACTGCTAAGAGAGAGAAGAAACTCCTAATTTCCATGCTGCCTGGACAAGTAGAATGTTGAATAGAAGTGGCCCATAAAGTGCCATCAGAAAGTATTTTTAAGTAATAACTCCTAAGATTAATTGTTTATTTAAAATGTCTTGATATCTTGAAAATCCCAATCATCATGAAGTGTATAAAGTTACATACATATTTTGTCATGTCATAATAGACCCACGAATCAGAATTGAAAATTGTATTTTAGAAAATTAGACAATACGTACTGAGCACGAGGAAAATGATACCATACATGACGAAAATCGGAAATGTCGCTTGAGGGAAATAGGAAATAGATAAATGATTAAACGGTGCTATGTCTGAGAAAAGTGAGGTGTTGTCAATAATCAATGGATGGGTAAAATAAATTATTTTGTTGGTTAATAGTTGGCAAAGGAAATTATTATACACTTATTTTTCACTATCCTTTTAAATAATTTACACATGAAATAACCTTTCACTGACAGTTTTGTTATTCCTGGGATTCCATACCCTTTAAAACTTTACAGTTATTTCAAAATGTATTATAACATCGTTTTTAACAATGTCAAAAATATGTTTCTGTCTAGCAGGATTTCATGTAATTTCATTGGATGTCCAATCGGATGTTTCTCTATTTTTGAAAAGTATAAACCACAGCCCCACCTGCTGGAAATATAATATCTTTTCACTGTTACAGTGCGTCAATATTTTTTTCAAAAGTATGAAAACATTTAGCTGAAATCCCGTGTTCAATTTAAATTAATCATATGTGACATGTCCCTTAAAGACGATTTACGAATCCATTGATAGAATAAAATATAAAGGCATTTTCATGACTTGAAACAAGCGCTTTTATTTTGAAGGCTTCATTACTTGGATAACAAAAATATCATTATCTTTGTTGTTTTAGCGGAGTCGAAGGAAAATATAACGTATTGGAAAGCTGAGTTCTAAAAATGTAAGTAGAATAAGGTCGGAGATAGTAAACAACAACTCTATTCACGGACTGTATGTTTTGCACTCCGAAAGCATTGATTGGACAGGCTGTAACAAAAATCGTTTAAACTGTTTTGAATCGTATTTAATACTGACCTATAGGTGTGTTTTGTTCAATTCAGTCGCGAATACAATCCAGTCTTCGTTATTTGATCAAAAGACAATCTGAATTAATTTTATCATTGTTTATCAAGCTCAATTATTCATGCTAACTTTTACCATAGCTATTAAGAAGTTCAAAACCAGCGGGACAGTGGAAAACCTGAGACGTTTTACCCCTTGGATTAATTGTATGCTCTTCCAAAGGCAGATTTACCATTCTGATAGGGCTATAAAAAAATCAAGCTCAATGTAGGTTTCTTTCATTTTTAGCCCAGAGTTAAGGCTTGACCTATTTCCGTGAAACCGGCCCAAGGTCTTTCAAAACTTTTATGCGTTTTGTTCATTTTTCGGCGATTAAGCGTCCGTGAAATATGCCTAAAAATAAAGTTGGGAGAACTGTGTGTTAAATCAGATGTAACTGTCCAGCCTGTCCCAGACAGCTCAATTATCGCCATTCTCGTTGCAGGGTGCAACAAAGGCTGCATAAAAAAATAACACAATTGATTGGCAGCCGTAAGGATTCATATGAATAAAAATATACTACACAATAGCATTCTACTTTCTTAAGTCAAACTGTATTGTGGACTTCCATGGCTTCCTGTTTTACTGGATTATAGAAATGAGGTCACATGTGAAATCCATTTGTAATTTATAACCATGGGCAAAGAACTCACAAATTAAAAGATACAAATTGTTGTTGACCTTTAGGAATAAGAGAATAGGTATAACAAAATTGCCACCAACTGCGCAATAATTCAGAAGATCAAAACTAGGGGTACAGTGGTAACCTGCCTGGTAGAGGACGAATGTACATCTTTCCCCAATGTACACTGAGTACCCACTGACCAAACATAGGATGTTGAAATGAATGTCTTGCAAATGATTTGGATTGTTGGGATTCCAAATCGTCAGTAAGTCCAATAAAAGCCTGTTTGGATGAGTTGCCTGAACAAATCCTTTGACAGTATTTAGTTGAAAATCGTTATGTGCCTGGTGTTTGCTAAAACGAATTGGTTCTTCGATTTTAACTTGTGATGGACTGATGAAACAAAAATTCGGCTCTTCGGCCGGACAAATCAACTGTGAGTTTGGCGTTGAAATAAAAGATGCATATTCAGAAAAATACATGCACTACCAATCAAATGTTTGGGGTCATTTAGAAATATCCTTGTTTCAAATAAAATAACATCAAATTGATCAGAAATACTTTGTAGATACTGTTAATGTTTGTTATTACTATTGTAGCTGGAAATGGCCGATGTCTTTTATGGAACACAGAGGCCCATTATCCGCAACCATTAGTCCTGTGTTCCAATGCCAAGTTGTGTTTTTTAATCCAGGTTTATAGTTTGCACCGCTGATACCTGTTATAAAGAAGCTGAATAAAGAAGCAATACAATTGCCCTTTTTAAGATTAGTTAACTCCTCAACTGGCAGCTTCATTAAATAGTACCCGCCAAACACCAGTATACCTGTGGGCGGTCCTTGATTGGCAAAGCTCCTAACTATGTAAGAACTATTCAGGGAAGAAGGAGTCAGCTGTTTTTCAGTCTATGATGGAGTGGCCAGCACAGTCATCGGATCTCAACCCTATTGAGCTGTTGTGGGAGCAGCTTAACCATATGGTATGCAAGAAGTTCCCATCATGCCAATCCAAGTCGTTGGAGGTGCTTCAGGAAGGAATCTCTTCAGATTACAACTAAAATGCTAAATATTTGCATGGCTGTAATTGCTGAAAATAGAGAATTCTTTGATGAAAGCTTAGTTTGAAGGATATAATTATTATATCAATAAAAAAAAAATCACTATTCCTAACCTTGTCAGTGACTATATTTCCTATTTATTTTGTTATATTTGATATTTAAACTCATTTAATGTATTTTTTCATGGAAAATAAGGACATATCTAAGTGACCCCAAACCTCTGAACGGTCTTCAATGTTATAGGTCTGTTTTGCTTGTCATGGGGTTGTTGTTACGGTCATTGACGATTACAAGGACATTTACACAAAAATCTTGTTGCCTCAGTTAGGAGACTGGTAATTGGGAGGAAGTGGACCTTCCAGTATGATAACACCAAGCACACTCTCATGACCAAATACATTATAATAAGGCTACATGTCTTGAATCTATTTGAAAATCAAAGTAGGACAAGGAAGTGCACAAAGAACTGAAAAGGCATTTGTTATTATGAAAACCTTTTGCTAATCTTTCAAGGGTGCCAAACATTTTGGAGGTGACAGTACCAAATGTTTTCTAGGGGCTGGCAGACAACAACTGTTAACCGCAGAGTTCAACTGTTACCCGAATTTCACACAACTTTTTGGACACCATATATCCGTTTATTCTTTGTGAGCTAACTACTGAAAAAAAACTATCCTAGGATTAGGATTTTAGATTACATTTCTATATGTACAGTCAAGCTACACACAGTGACATGATCAACCGTTAGTATAACTCTAACATTCTTTGTTGAATGTTTTCAAGAAATCAGATGGAACTTCCACCCCACCAAGGGCCTGTAATCTCTGTGGTCGACATGCACACGGGTGGAGAGCCTTTGCGCATTGTCCGAAGTGGTTACCCGGAGGTGAAAGGTGAGACTGTGCTATCCAAACGACGCTATGTCAGAGAGCATCTAGACCACCTAAGAAGAGTATTGATGTTTGAACCAAGGGGACATTATGACATGTATGGAGCCTTGGTCGTGGATAGTGAGATACCGGAAGCCGACCTGGGAGTCCTTTTCATGCACAACGAAGGTTACAGTACCATGTGTGGTCACGCAATCATTGCACTTGGAAGGTTCGCTGTAGACTACAATCTTGTTCAGGAGCGAAGGTCGCCGGAGACGCAGGTGAATATACACTGCCCCTGTGGCCTGGTTAAGGCATTTGTGGAGTATTCCAATGGTAAAACCGGAGGCGTGAGGTTCCACAGTGTTCCAGCATTCGCATTTGCAACAGGTTAGGAATTTTATTGACACACAGTGTTTTAATATAGCAATTTGCATATGGAGTTGCACTGAGAAAATATGTTGTATGATGAACAATCAATGTGTCTTCTGTAGTAATGAAAAATGGGTTTAGAAATGTACAAAGTATGATCATCTCAAATTACTTTACTCCATGCTGGCAGTTGGAGGTTGATTTTCCTTGCTCATTGTGGCTGAAATAAAAAAAAATTCCAGATGTGATTGTAGCATTGCCCGGGCATGGTAATGTTTCTGTGGATATAAGCTACGGAGGAGCGTTCTACGCATTTGTAAGTGCAGAAAGATTTGGCCTGAACATCAACAAGTCCAGGACCAGGGATCTGGTGGATGTAGCTACTGCTGTGACCAACGCCGTGAAATTGCAGGCAAGGAGCATGACTGTTTATTACCACATCGTCCTGAATCCTGTTAGTGAGTAACCCTGTGAATGTTTGGTTGCCTAGGTAAAACTGCACCACCCAGCCAGTGAAGATCTAGCTTTCCTCTATGGGACCATCCTCACAGATGGAAAAGATGTCTATTCCGAAGAGCCGACTGCCAACATATGTGTCTTTGCAGATGCCCAGGTACAACACAAACTTTAGCTGCTGTCATGGGAACTGCAGCCCAGAAGCTACTGCTGGGTGGGGGGGGGGTTTCAAAGGGTTAATTGAGCCTTCCCGAGTAGGTAGGCAGGGCACCAACTGGGATTTGCAGGGATACTTTGTAACACCTTTTTTAAACAATAGACAAAAACATGCTTGCATCATCAGTCACTCTAAATAAAGTCTGCTAATTGACTTAAATGCAATGTATATTCCATTCTTTTTCCCTACACATATTGTGTCTACGAAATGTAGATCAGACATGTTGGAAGTCAATTGTGGCTGTGGCAAGACTTTGAAGAATGTCATTTGAGAATGTCAAATGAGCAGATGTTTTCCCTTGTTGTTTTCTTGGCTTCACATGGACTAGGTGGACAGAAGTCCAACAGGTTCAGGGGTCACTGCCCGTGTGGCTCTCCAGTACCACAAAGGCCTCATCCAACTGAACCAGACCAGGAGCTTCCAGAGTGGGGCCACAGGATCTCTGTTCACAGGAAAAGCTGTTCAGGTACTAATGTAGTCTAAAAAATCCCTTCAAGTTTTTGGGATTTTTTCCAATGAAGCTTTGTTTCATAAATACCGCGATTTCTAAAATGTATGATTTTTGCATGTTAATATTGATTTCAGACTAGGCTGTATGTACCGTACACTCTTGATTGATCTGTAGGTGGAACGGAACAAAAAAGAGCATGCACGGGAAGAATGAGGACAGACTGAAAACGGTCTTTGCAGTTTCTATCAGTGACCTTAGGAACATCCTGACTATTAGCTATACGCCCAAACCCACACAGATTTTCCTTTCTATTCATGTGGGGACCAGCAAAAAGATTTTCAATTTTCTCTATGCCTTTAAGCCTAAACCTAAAATTAACCCCAACTCAAACCTAACCCAATTGTGACTGTTACCATAACCTCAGTTGTACACTTTATCTGAAACTTAACCCCTAATTTGGAAATAGTATTTTCCTTGCGTGACTTGCTAAAGAACTGTGTGTGATCAGAACTGTCAGATTTTACTATCTTGTTGCTGAGTCCTGGCATACAAAAAGTTATCTTTACATTGTTGGATTATTTGTACGGATCTTCATAAAAATGTCTACCTGGAATGTACCCAGTGACAATTCTCTAATTTTGCCAGGAGACCACCTGTGGAGACTTCAAGGCTGTGGTGGTTGAGGTGGCAGGCACAGCACACTACACTGGGGTGGCCAGCTTTGTTCAGGAAAGTGATGACAAGCTACAACTTGGTTTCCTGCTGAAGTAGTAGCAGCCACCATTGTCCAGTTTTGTGTCTAGTTACCCAAAGCAGAGGATAATAGTCAAATATAATAAAAAAATACTAAGCAACACTTTCAAACCGATACTATTCATCTTGTGAGAGTTTACGATGAGCTGAAAGATTTAGAAAGTACTCACTGATTAAATCTACACCACGTGAATTTTATTTCATACAGATGGTCTTTCACCAAAGTTGTTACTGTAAAAGAAAGATTAATTCCTAAAGGGATGTGATTGCTTCATGGGATATGGAAGAAGCCCTTCTAATGTTGCTGTATGTTACTTCATAGAAATGTCGTCTATCTCAAAAAGTATGTGATTGAGGGTCTGTGGCAACATTAACAATCCTAAAATCTTTCTAAAACCGAGATTTCTGAGATTTAAGGAAATGTTAATGGAGTCTGTTTGCTGGTGCAGTACCCACAACAATATTGGTTCTCAGCAACAACAAAATTCCTGGGACGTGTACAACTCATATGAAATTCTAACAGATGTGTTTGAAGGGCCGGCAGGCAGGCTTTTGTGTGTTGCTGTCCACATGTGTTGCAGTGAGCGGGTTCATCTGACATGGCCTGGTGCCTTGGAATGGTTCTACAATGTGCAAACTCAGCAAGGTCACTCAGCAGTGCGATATGTATTTGTCAGTGATGAGCCACGTTTGGTTTGCACCAAGCATAATGTTTTGCATTTTAGTTTTGTCAACCATCAATTTTTTTTCCAAACTGGATTCAAGGAGAGCTTGCCACTTTGCCATGCAGGCCAGATTTGTTGAGGGTTTTGGATATGATTGTCCCATGCAGAGGGTTGGAAATTAATCTTATTCCGATGATAAAATATGGTGGTGGATCTTTGATGTTATCGAGCTATTGTACTTCCACTCATCCTGGGGCCCTTGTTAAAGTAAACAGCGTCATAAACTACTAGTTGAAACCAAGTTCAAGGTCATTTTTGCCAAATAAATAGTTGCCTCTGTCACAATGATGAAACTTGGCCATATCTCCAAGAGCTGAGGCAATATCAGTGATATCAATGTTAGTCTCATACCTGAAGTGCTACAAAAACAGAGGACCGACATTTTGGCCAGAACTGTAAAGAGAGAGAACAGTCCGATGTATCATAGTTCCGCCCAGAAATAAACCCTGCTCCACTGAACCTAAACCAGTCATTCAAAGCCAACTACAGTAGAGAGAATTTCAATCTCAAGCATTTTGTTTGTGTTTATTTTTAGTGTCCACAGTTTTGTGAAATGGCAAAACATCTGCATGGTTAAGGTCAACTTCCATTAGCAGGTGTCCAATGTAGTAACAACATTTGTTTCTGTCCGGTTATCATTCACCCACATCCTTGGTTATGTTGGGCATTAATAATCTATCAAATCTCCCCATACATACAAAATCACCATTACTAACACAAACAAAAAGAAAATTATATACATCATTAATACATCTTCCACTGGTTTTCAATTCTCCAAATGCTGTTTAAACAACAATCGATAAAAAAGCTCTTTCCTGTATAGTTCAATCTACCCAAAGATTCTGCTATTAAACACTGTGAGGCCACACAATTCTGAGAAGCTCATGCCCTGACAAGTTTATTCCATTGGTTGTCAACTCAAGGCCTTGGGATCTGGAGTATTGCTGCTCTTCATTGTAGCACTGTTATCAGGGACTAATTCAGACCTGGCTGAACAAGTTAATTACCAATTTACAGTAGACCATCTTGCACTTCCACAGGCTGTTGTTGACATATTTGGACATATTTATTTCTAGGCCATTCCATAAGCCTACATGTGTGTTTTATGAGCCATTCTGTTGGATTTCAGTTTCAGCTTTTGAAGAGATGTGCTCATATATTTCTTCAGTATTCTCTGGTACAATACAGAATTCCTGGTTGACTAGATGATTGGATGCTAGCCAGGCCATAATTCCCCAACACTATGCCTAACAGTTAGTATGGGGTTCTCTTGAAAGGCAGGATTTTGTTTTCACCATACCAGATGTTTGGCATTGCGGCCAAGCTCCATCTTTGACATAGTCTATTCAGGGCACATTGTCCAGTATACGTGTTCTTCACCAATGTCTTTTCTGGTAAACACCACTCATTTTTTTCTAATAATTTTGAAATATGTGGGTTCACTTTATTTAAGTTTAGATAAGATGATAAAATTTACACACTAATGTATTGAGCACATGGTAATTGCAATTCTGACTATTTTAATTAAATGTTGACCTAAGTGTTGAAATAAATATCTAATATAAATGTGCCAAAATATGTCAAAAATGCAACCTATCACAGGGGTACTTTCACTGCACTGTATTTGTAAACATTAGAAAAAGTGTAAGTTCAAGGATAGGTTTAAGCATCCCCCAATGAAAACTGTCAATGTGGTTGCAGGTTAATAAAAACTAAATGTATTGACGTGTCAAAATCTCACATTTCTGCATATCGTTTTAACATACATGCATGTGCTTTTATGGAGAAGGAATTCAGTATGTCAGTCCATCTATCAAATGTATATTATAAAGCACTTTTTACATAAGCAGTTGTCACAAAGTGCTTACACATTCCCAGTGTCTTTAAATTCACTGTATGTATTATAAACTCTATGTTTATATAATGAAAATAAAATGTATTTTCCTGGGTCTGTCAAGATAATTACTTACACAGCCCTGCTACTGTATATGGCTGATGTGATGGTCTAGAGTTCATCCACTAACAGAGACCAACCAGTCATATCGGATCAATGTAAGCAAAATATTTCAGCTCACCTAAACAGACAGACATTTCTTTTAAACACTTACACTAAAGAGGCAATATCATTTTTCACCGAACAAAAATATTAACAGTTATTTCAACATCATAGAGTAGAAACACCAACAAAACTGTAAAATAGAAATTCAAGTGTCTAGCTATGTACCCTAACTATCATTCCTTTGCTAATCCACTAAGCAAAGTTACTTATCTTTACACAAAAGCTACAGGGAACACTACATAAAGGTCTCAGAGTGAGTGAAATAACTGATTGAAATGTTTCAAGCGTACACACCTCAAACTAGCTAGCCATTTCACACTGGTTTGTTAGCAGTGGGCTAAATGTAGGGGTTAGCTTATGTAATTGATCAAATGCACCTACGTCAACAATTGGCGGCTGCTTAATCTAAACCTTGAACTTAAACTCTTTCAAATGTTTGCAAGTATGGACCCAGCATGACTTGTCTGTTTAAGTACGGTGATGATTTAGCAAGTTTTTAATGATCATGCTTCTGAACCCGCTCTTCTCCATTTTCTCCCTCATAAGGAGTGAGGGGTTAAACTTTTACAAACATTTTAAGAACATTTAATATCACTGAAGCAGATCAATTCCAGCCAAATCTACAGTACAACCCAGTATGGATTCCTAGGTTACATGGGCTTTAAAGGTGGTGTATATATCAGATGATAAGGTCTGTGCAGATAGACTATGACTTTCACAGCAGTCCAAGTTACCTGTGCTAAAGCGTCACCATTGTCCTGACATCTTCTGAAAGACAAAATAACAGGCTTTGTAAGAGGTCTCCTCATGTTTCTGGTTATTTACTCCCATCTTAAACTCTGTTTACTTAATTGTTCTATTTCATCTTTGGGGTAAAACAACAGACCAACTAACAACATTCACTATTCTGTGTCACATTCATCGATTGCTCCAATCACCACATATTTGCGCAGTCCCCAATAAAAGTGGCTCCTCCTAGAGGCCTCTGACATCAACTGTCTGAAATGTGTCAACATGTTTCAAAACATTATAGTGTAATGAGTGGAACCGTAGTTTTACGTTTCTGAGGTTTAAGACACGCACTCCCAATGTCTGCCGCCGGATGACAGTATTGAGCAAACGGAGGGATGAGTCAGCCTGTGGATGACTTGGTTAGCTGAGTTGACAGGCCTGCGAGATGGGCAGTGGGCTGATGATAGGATGGAGGTCTAGGCAGGGGGGCCTATCAGACGTTAAGCTTGGTGACGGGCCTCTCCCTGCCAGTATCTGGTTGGCTGTTGATGCGTTTGCGGTTGCGCTTCATCTTTGTCAGGTCCTTGTCAAAGACCTCGCCGGAGCGCAGCGCCGACACCAGGTCATCAAACTCTCCACCGTCGTCCTCGCCATACGCCTTTGCTTTCCGCGACTTCCGTTCCTTCTCTCTCTGCTCCCTTAGCTAAGCAGAGACAGAGTTGACAGACACATTTTGAGTAGAGAGAAATATGGAGAAATTGTTGCACAGGAAAGAAAGAAGTGGGGAAGAAAAAGAGAGGTTATCAGAAAAAGACATTTCCTCCTATCAACCTGAATCCAATCGATCATTTTCATGATCACATTCTGCACATTGTCCTAACTTTTCCCTTGTTAAGTGTGTTCACAGGCAAATTGGCCTGTGTTCCAGGTTTGTACCAGCAGCGGTGTCATTTACAGCACAATATCTTGATGAAAAAAGATGATGTACAAGGGCTGAAAGTACTCATTGCTGTACTTAAATTACAATAAATATGGATGAAAATGTGAAATCCTAATCAGCAAAATGCCCTGAAGACATACCTGGGGTAATATAAATGTAATTATTGGTCGAGACAGTGTAAAAGCACTATTAAGATATGATAATTTGGATGAGGTGTGAGAACACATGGCAAGGAATCTGAGGCCATTCATCCAAACAGAATCTCTCCAGATCCTTCTGGGACCTTGGATCTTCTTTTGGGTGTAAAATCGAGCTGATACAAAAACACTTTTTCATAGTCTTTCTGCATAACTACCAAGGACGCCAATAATTGTATAGGGCACAGTTGTTTTTATTTTCAGGGAATATTATTAAGATATTAAGATATATACACACCTGAGATTCCATTTTCGCCCTCCGCTCCTCCTCATCCTTGCGTTTGCGCATATTCTCATTTTCCTGACGCGCCTCAGCAAATGACACAAGAAACTGTTCAAAGACACCAAAGAACTCATCCGGTTGCATCTTCCCAGCGTCTTCACCAAAATGCTTTACCGCCCTCGCAAACTGTGGAAAAGAGAAGAGCTTAGCAATAACAGTGGCTCTTAACCTTTTCGACTCCTGTATCACCAAGTTAATTCTGCTCTGTCCACGCTGAAGTAACCTCTCAGTAATTTTAGTCCATGGTACATCACTCTTCTTATGTAACCCCAGGCGTCCTAGAATCTCTGGTTGAGAACCACTGAATATGGCCCAAAACATAATTTATACAGAACTTACTTGGACATGAAATAATTTTGGGGGGGATTATGTGCAAAATGTGCCGTCATTTTTAAATTGTTAATTTGATATGGATGAAACTTCCTTTGAATTGAAACTGACAGTGTGCATTTTACTGCCAGAGTCCTTGTAACATTTAAAACACAAACGCAGGAATACAGCCAAAACAAAAAGAAATGTCACTGTCCAAATACTTTTACCAGTGATGGTACAATCTACAACCATTATGGCAATCTGTTTATCAGAAAATGGGAGTGATAAGGCTTTGCAACACATAATCAAACAGACCACAAACACACAAAACAGCTACTAGACAAACATGTTGATTTAGTCTAAAATACACCCAGATATAAACCAGTAAGGAGAATAGCTGTAAAAAAGGACAAACATTTTGGAAAATTTTGTAGAAATTGAGAAGTGTGCTTAGTCTAAAATAATTTTATGACCATAAAGAAATCTGCAGTAGTCTCACTTCTTTCATGCTATTTACACAGTGTTAACAGCAGCCAGGAAGCCATTTAATGTTAGGCCTTGAAAACAAGCACTAATCAAGCAACTGTGGTGGCACAGGGTCCTGTATTGCTTTTAAGTAGTGATGTCCTGCCCCCTTGGTGGCTGAACAGTAGCAGCAAGGCTTTGAAGCCCTCATTAACTTTCATTTCATCTGCTACTGATTACAGCTGGTGAACCTGGGTCTGGGGCACACATGACAAGCGGGTTGTTTTGTTGTTGTTGTGTACGGGGTGACGTTTGGGGCGCCACCTCCGCCTCGTGCCGCCTCCCTGCAAGGCCAGTACTGGCGTGGGGGGATTATGAAACTGCTCTTCCCACAATTCTTTTGATGCAGGTTTATTGTTGCCATATGTTGTGTGTGAAACCCTAAGTGCCTGTGGCAAGGACATTTTGTGGTCTGTTTTGGGTTGTGTGTATCCGGCTCAACATTAATGTTCTGCGACCTAAGGCTACGCACGGTTCCAACTCGACATACTTAACACCTTCAAGCAAACACGCTTAGAAAAGCACCTCGAAGCACACATTCAGATAGAGCAAAGTTCCACATGTTATACAAGAATGCTCCAGTTTATTTGGAGCCGGAGACAGCATTTCCTTCTGACCACTAAGGAAGCCATGCGGTGTTCTGGTCTAATCCTCACCCACGATAGGGGGTGGCCAGAGGTCACACAGGCCTGTTTTAACAGCTTCTCTATGAGGAAATGGAGTAAAACCTATTCTGCTGCACATATGACAGAACAAACACAACACCAGAGACTGACCCACGAAGTCTGATGCCCCTGTTGACATGGCAACAAATGCACCAAACCTGCACACAACTACTATACAACTGGCCCTATATACTGTACACACACACTCTCAGACTTCCACAAAGCCCAATTAAGACAATAACACTCACCAGCTCTTTGGCCTCCATCAGAGAATCCTCCACATCAGAGAAGCTGAAGCTGGCCACAGTGATGAACTGGCTAACTACTGACACAAACTTATCGCCCACCTCCTGGGGCCGCTTTTTCTGAAACTCCAGCTCCTTACAGATCAAAAGGAAGAAAGACAAAGATCAAACTTGGGTGAGAGAGCAGAGAGGAAAAACAATTACCGGTCTGCTTGGTCACCCATTATTTACTTATGACATTTTAACACATAGCAGCGACAACCCTAGAGTTCCAGTCTTACTTGCGTGACAAGAATGTGGACTGTGTGACTGTGGTAACTAAGAGAACAGGTTGAGTAAGTGGTAGGGTGGTCCACAAGGGGGTTAGTACTGATGACAGGTATAATTATTGAAATTATCTTCAGAACTTTTCACTGAGTAATATTAGAAATAGAATTCAGTGGACTTTAATTGACTGGAATCAAGCTCTACTTTATCCACCTAGGGACATACAAGGAATTCTGAAAAATATTATGAAGACCAAAAGAAAAAGGAAAAGTAAAACAGGGGAAAAATGTGAGGATTGTAAAAAGAAATGACTGGGCCTATTATTGTACTTACACTCTCCACATTTTTCAAGCCACTGCGCAAGTTATTGATCTCCTTCTCGAGTTCAGTCATGCTACAGTGACAGGGAAAGAGAGATCAAGACAGAAACAGCTCAATAGGGCTCATTCAATTACAAAGCTTCATTCAACAACTGTTCAGATCACAAAAACATCTCCTCACACAACTACATAAACTGTCCTCACACACAGTATGTCTAGTTACAACTGTTCCAATTTATAAATATATGCATAAGACGATAAAGGGCGCTAAAGACCAATCCAGAAGCGCACGCTGGTAGCCCTTCAAGGTATCTAAAACCACAGAATACTTGACCTATCACTTGGTGTGGAAACAAACGCCACCACAGCTTCGGGCTGTGACTGGTGCAAAGACTACAGAAATAACACTGCTCTATGATCGAATGGAAGAAATATGCTTTTGTAGGTTTCCACAACGTGAATGACATCAGCGCTTGTTGGTGTGCGTTTTTACCTCCACAAGAGCCGATTACTTCAGATATCTACAATTGAAGCATTGTAGAGTGAGACTTGTCCAATCACAAACACACGAACACAGAGGCTCTGTGCTAAAGCAGGAGGCCGCGTGCCTGGACTGACTCCCAGTAGAAAAAAAGCCAATTCCGTAACAGACACAAAACCTCTCAAACTCAACTCCTTATTACACTGAGAAGATGATACATGATCAAACAGAACACTGGTGAGGCGATGATGCTTGTGTCACCACAGCCAGAGGTGGTGCTCATAAGGGCAGTCTGTTTTGAATTTGGTAAACATGCTTTATTATAGCAGCCAAGCCACTGTGGGAGTGGCACATTTAGGTGTTTTTGTCATTAGCAGTTTTTATTATTATAATTACTGTTCTAAATAATAAATACATATTTTTATTATTACATGTAGACCATACCTTTCACCAAAAAAGTAATTATATTAAACAGAAAAATAAAGTTACTTGGGCATTTTTTCTTTTTTAAATCAGTCAGGATGGAAGGTAATCTGCAAGTTAAGTAGTTGAGTTGGTATTGAGAGGAGAACAAGCGTTGATGAACCCTTATTCTGCTGGTCAGTCAAAATCAGAGAGACATTCAGGTCCACAGCAGATGCAATGCACTTTGTAGTCTCCCACTCTTTGATGCAGCTTTTTAGATTGTTAGCTGGCTTTTAACTCTTGTTCATTTCCAATAATGCTGGATAGCAACCACTTAAGTGATGCTATTGCGAGCAGAGCATTTAGAAGAAATTCACCACAAAAGCACTGTAGGCTCAGCACACTAATCATTTCTGCCTTTTATCCTTTCAATTTTCTTTAAGCTAATGTGTTGCCATCTTTTTATTCCCAGTACCCACCCACCTAGCTACAGAACCTAGATAGCTTGGGGGGGTTGCAAACCATTTGGCTCAAATTCAGTGGAAGGCAGCACTTTGTTTACTGGTCGATTTGTTTAAAAATCAATGTGCTAGTCAGAATAGGACAATTGTTACCCAATATATAGGTCCATTAGGCATTCTGCATACCTGCTATCTATTTCCTGATATTCAAATCTGGGCTTGGAATGTTTTCATTTTTTTCAGATATTTTTTTACACAAAAAACATACATCAATGGCTTATATAAAGTGTAATAACTGTGAAAGGCTTTTAAAAAAAATATATATATTTTCAGGAATTTTGACAAACGTCAACCTATCTCACATTTCTAAGAAAATGTCCTGAGTGAAGCGTACAACATATGTGTGGATACTTGGCAGTTCTGTGAGGGGCTCAACACTCAGTTTATTGCTGTTTAGGCTGAATAAGGAATATTCTGAAACAGTTTTGGTTTAAACTTGTGACTGCCCACTGCAAAGGCAAACCACAGCAAACGGCCAACGGAAAAAAACAGGCTGTCATTTGCCCTTCAACAAGAACCTACAAGGCCAAGGACCAGTGAAGGCAATAGCTAATAGTTCTGTAGAAATTTACACTCACTTTCCCCCTCATATATAGGTCAATGTGCACTGTGGTATCTTGTCTATATTTGGTTACACTTTCCTTTGACATTCCCAATAACCATATGTTGATGACCTATAGATAGTAATCCTATCAACAATTTCAACAGACTTTAAACAAACTATCAGTTGAAAAACGACTGCTTGCTAAGGTTAAGTTTAGGTTTAGAACTATGTTTCAGGGTAAGGGTTAAGTTTAGGGGTAAAATAAAGGTTTGGGTTAGTATACAGATAAAGGTTTGGGTAAGTAGGTAGATAGTTAAAATGTTTAAGATAGTCAGTAGACAATCTTTAGAGCATCTACAGGCACACTTTTGGAACTATGTATAGATGTTGTATCCCTGCCTGTTCTCTGTTTCTACACTTTTTATTGCTAGAGGCACCTATGCCCTGAGTCACATTATGTCAAGTAATGTACAAATTGACTTAGGAAATTAGGTGTTTGTGTCTGAACACTGAGGGACATGTAGCTAATATACAAGAAAAACAACAGAAGAGACATTGAATTAAACCAATTATTACATTAAGGCAACCTTCAAAACTGTTCCCTAAAATCCTAGTTTTGAAAAGGTAAACTGTAAACTGTGATTTAAAACCACCCTGCACATCCTACAGGGTGAATTAAAATACCACTGGTCAGAGAGACCTCAAAAAACAATAAAGACTTTTAATGAAAAAAGGCCACAAGGTACCCTGACAAATGTGGGGGGTCTTTCTGATCCTTGACTTACTTTACTTTGGCGGCCTCCGGCACACTCTGCAGGTCCTCCTGGAACATCATGACTTTGGGGTATTTCTTCTCCAGGATGGTGATCAGGTAATGGAGGAGGGTGATGTTCCTGCATGGACAGAGATAGAAGACACACCACAGCACGGGGCACACGTTCACAAATGACATCACCCTATGGAACCAATGCACTGCAACGTGAAACATTTCAATCTTAGCTCTGCCTCTTACTTGTCTATGCTGGACTTGGTGTCGGCGATCTTGTTGAGCGAGGTCACTTTGAAGCCATAGGCATTGCCCCTCTGGCCTTTGTTCATGTAGTTCCCAAAGGCCAGCACCACCTCCAGCAGCTGCTTCAGATTGCGGCTGTGCAGGACCTCTTTGGAAGCCTTGATGAGAGCTGGAAGAAAGACATGTGGAGAAACCGGAACTGTTGAATAAGCTAGTTCACGGTGCATAAAGTGGACCCCACATCTTCATACACACCATCTACTTTGGGTTTGACTCCGGCAATCGTCTCTGCAAACTTCTTTTTGAAGTACAGCGACTGTAGCCTCTGTTGGTAATGGTTTATCCTTTGAAAGCAAAAAAGGAAGAGAAACAGAGACAACAGTTATTAGCAGGTCCAAAAATTGCTGAAGGAGTTCTGAAAGAAGAAAAAAGGTCAGACATAGGATGACATCTTGCCCGGGCTAAGTGAGAAAAAAATTAAGAAGCACTCATCACCAGTGTGATGGGATATCCAACGTTGTGCTGTCTGACTAGACAGATGACATAAGACCATCCAAACGCATTGTTGAAGGAGGGCATGGCAACACGAAGAAGTCCTTTGGCTGAACTCCTAAAGCAGGTGCCAAGGGGGCTGTTGCCTTGGCAACTAGGCTCTCAGAAACAAAAATATCCCTTTCTGTTTGGTTGGAGGTTTTGGGTCAGTTCCTGGAAAGAAGCATCCCACTCCTCTTGCCCCCTGACAACCACAGGATGGGGGAAATGCGTTATGAAACTATTTATTTTAACGGTGTCTAATAAAGTAGAAGTGGATTTTCCAGGGACACCTGCTCCCTGTTTGTTTGGTGTTAGGCAGTTGTGAGGTTACAACCTGTTTCCGGCTTGGGATTAGAAAAATATTGATGAACAGTGTCTTTCTTGTGGTTATATCAAATCTATTCTCTGGGCTCTGCTACAGCTCTGCCACAGTTGGAGTGCTATCAAATGTTGTTAAAAACAACTGCCAGGGAGAAAACTCTGCCTTTAGTGTGGGTGGTCTCAGCAAGGAAATTCCCTGTGTCTGTGTTCAAACTGATTTAGCAGACTCTTTGGTCAACAGTGCATACCATGGAATAAACCGTGAGATGGATATTATCATAATACCACACCACACCATTCTGAGACCAAATAAAACAAAACATTGCCTGCTCAACATGGGACCTTCTTGGTTTTCAAGGAGTGATGGGAAGAATCAATTGGATCATTTCAAATAATGTTCTTATGCATTAGGGTCAGACATACAGTACAATGCACAGAGATCCGAATCACCTTTAGAGTATACATTTACACATAGCAAGTTTTTTGCTTTGTGGAATGGTACCTTTAGTGGTAAACAACATGGAATGATAGAATACAGGAAACCTATGAAACCTGAGTTATATTTTATATTAAATGATTGGTTTTGAGCCTTGAATTGTATTTCCTGTGGAAAAAATCATTGAACCCAAGTTTGTAATATGACTAAATTAACATTCCTGAGATCTCAAGACACCCGTTAACTCAGATAATGCCTAATTTTTCTTCGCGAGCTAGAATGACACAGGGGGTTCAGGTTGAAGCCCTTCACCATCACCTGTTGGATGTATTGTGTAAAGAAAACACACTGTATGAACTTATCTAAAGTTGGTTTTGATCAAATCTATTTTGTTCTTTCGCAGCTCATTGTACCTGCTCATTTCATAGAGGAAGCGGTCAGCTTTGGCCATGCGGTCTAGCTCATGCTTGTGCTCTTCCAGAAGATCTACGTCACACTTCTCTGGAATAAACTTCAGCATCTGGGTAGGAGAAATGCCATTAAAGGGACAAGTAATTTACTAGCAACATAAGTAGTAGAACAGCAAAACACTGCAGTGACATCACCCTATGTGCAGTCCCTGGTAAGTAGATGTTCTGGTTTTCAGGCACATGGGACTAGAGAGCCTGTGACAGGTTATGGTTTTGGTAATAAACAGAGCAACACTTCATCCTAACTCCTCATAAAAAATCACTAGATTGGTTTAAGACAGAAAATGTCATTCCTTACAGGTTTAAAACAAACATGTGAGTCATAGGTGTTCTATTGAGGGCCTGCTATCATACAACTCTCTGCATCACATACTGAGAAACATATTGTACTTCTAAGACATCAAATTGTACCACGCCCATGAAATTGTAATCTACTTTAAGAAGCAAAGAAAGTGACAGCACATGTGAAATTGGGACCATATTACAAGTGTGCTTTTTCTTCTTTTTAAAAAGTATATGTTTTGCAAGATTACTTTTAAAATTCCATGTGATCTTTCCATAGACTTGCCTGCTCCAGCATGTCCTTAGGGAGGTCCTCCTGTTCATCCATGGTCAATATAACCCGCTTCATCTCTTCATTGGACAACTTCAGCCTGGAACAAAACCCCAGCAGACGTCAGCCACTTTCAACGCACAGGAAAACCCAACTACCTTCATTAACATTAGAACCGTTTGACAAGATTTTCACTGAACTGTAAATAACTTGGCCGATGTTAAATTACCCAGCTTCCCTAACCCTTGATCTTTCCTTAAATATATGTGTATGTTCAACACACTGAAATTGACATAATATTCATACAATTGACAGCGTTTTATAAGCACTTGTAAGATTCAACTGGATTATTCCCCAGCTTTCTCCTATTAAGTGTCAAGAGCACAAAGTGGAACCAAGTCTCAACTAAACAAATAGATAATACCAAATGTAACTTTATCGTGCCACAGTAAACTTCAACTTGCTGAAAAGGGAAATTGTGGGAAAACCATCTTTCCTGACCACAGTGAGAAACACTACCAACTGCTCCCTTTAAACTGCTCACTTGGAAAGCCAGCTCTATTTGTCTGCCAGAAAAAGAGTAGAATGGGAAACAGGAATGATGGGAAAACAGGACCAGATCCGTTCCTGTCATAGAGAACCTGCCTTGGAGCCCTGAATGTGGCCTGAATGCGCACAGATTACTCATATAAAACCCCTACTGAAATGGTCCTTTAAGGTGTAAAACATGGTTGTTGCTGAACTGATTAACATACAGTATGTTATTAACCCAGAATTGTTTTCCCCCGGGAGTGCAGCTGTACATGCAACTACAATAAATATGTTAACATTTAAATGATGTATGTTTAAAATACCAATTCTAATTTTGTTTTCTGTTACTACTTACTAGCCTGCTAGCATAACTGACCATAGATTGGACCTCTGGGTTTTATGGCGTTTAACTCAGCAGTTCCACAGATGATATTTCTTCCTTAAAAATCAGGCCATATCCATGTGAAGGCACCCACACAACAGGGAGTGTAGTAGCACCCCATTTTATCCCTTTGGGAGAATGTCTGCACGGGTGGTCTCTGTTGAAAGCTGTCCTGCTAAACCCTAACAGTGTAGCCCACAATTATATTAAATGAGTATAGCAAGATTGAGGGATGAAGTTTAAACTACGATTTTGTGTCACAGCCCTTTGTAAGAGGAGATTGTTTATACACACACAAAAAACTTTCTTTTTACTTGGAAACCTGATGAACACAAACCAATGTTAATATTTGGGCGACTTCATAAAACATCACACCATAGAAAGGCATTGACCTGCTTTCTATGATCATATAATCAAATCTACTTTGATTAGAAGGGAGGGAAACACACCGGTCAAATTAAAACACTGCCCGCTCAACCAGGAAGTAGGAAGTACTTAACAGCACCTTTAAGCCTGGAGAAGTCCTTTACTGGCCAAGAATCACAACTCAGCTTGTAGGTCCCGGTGACCCACGAGGAGTCGTTAGATTACCATGAAATAAGGCAACCCTTGTCTGATATCAACTCTACCAACCCCAGATGGTCTTGATCCAAATGGTACCACCAATTGCAAGACCACATTACACTGCAATTAGGAACATTTGCCCACCAGTGGTGTTTCCACCAAACTGACCTTTGGTAGAAATGTTGTGGGTGGTGTGTGATCACATGAAAATATTAATCATGTTTAGTTTTCATGTACAGAATAGAAAGATCTAACATTCTGTTTAGGATATTCAACTCTGCCAATGTAAGGTAAAATAGTAGTTGTGCCCATTGTGATCATGTGTACCTTAGCCAAAAAGACACAGCTTGGTTAAAAGGTTGACTAACCTACAGGAGGAGATAAGAGTGATTTGTCAACAATGCTAATCAAACCAAAAAGGAAAGGCTCAGCAATGATCTAATATTGTATTAACCTATTTTAATCAGGGAATGCTATTTTCATTGGATTATCCCAGTCTTTCTTTGACCAATAGGAATCCCCATCTAGTTGACTTTATTCGAATGGTGGAATCCCTCAATTGAACTGTCCACACAAAAACTAGTGATGGCCATTTTGAAAAAGAAAATCTGAGTTATCACTGCTAGTAGCAGGATATTATGCTTGCAGTTCTAACTCTGATTTTCATTTTCTAAATAAAAGCCATCAATTAAATATATAAGGCATTATAGTTATCTATCTAGTTGGTCCATTTCATGTTAATGTCCATTCCAATGTTGTTCTTGTCTGTTCATTTTTACAGACTAGATTGTTAACTACATTGCTTTATATATTTCAATGATGGCATTTATTGTGAAATCGAATATCTGAGTGTTGTCAGCGTAATATCTTGCTGCTAAAATAAGACTAATGAAGCCTTGTTTGCCCATCACAAGCTAAAACTGCTTTTTGGCCACTAGATGTCTCTATCCACCTCTGAGGACATTGCTGAGCTAATATCAAGTACTACTGTCATCTGAACAAGCCAAGTTTATGGCCACAGCTATTGACCAGGTAATATGAATGCCTGGAACTAAAGACTTACAGACACTCACCGCGACAGCAGGATATTACAGTTCTGGGCACGACGACCATCTATAACAGAGAGCTCCTTGACCTTCTTGGAGCTCAAGGAGTCTGAATCCTCACTCTCTTTCTGTGGAGAGGCATTTCAGAGGAGAGGCATTTCAGAGGAGAGGCATTTCAGAGGAGAGGCATTTCAGAGGAGAGGCATTTCAGAATTGCAAGGACTTTAAGTAGGAACATTAAGTAGAATACATTACAAACCCACAATAAAAGTTAAATCACAAGTACAATTTAAGACAAAGAAAACACAAAACACATGTGCAATCACACAATCATTGACACATCTAGAAGTGTACACACACAATATAAACAAAGATGTTGCATTAAAATTGAATGGGCATTCTTAACGAGACGGTGGATTTAATTCATGATAATTTTTACATATAGAACTACCTTAAAATAAGAAGCTTGAATCTAATTCTTAAGCCTAAACTGCCACAATGTACAAAAAGCACTTGTTGGCTTATGAAAACCACACATTCTAGTAATGGGGCTCCTGTAGGTAGAAATATTTTCAAGACGATGACGACATCAAGAGGATGAGAAAAGCAAAAGGTACAAAAAGGAGGACAATAAGAAAATGCAACACCATTTTGTGTGTGAAAATGAACGCTCACCTGTTTGTTGTTACTGATCATAAAGAAGTCCTAGAATGCAGGCAAGAAGCAAGATCGGGCCTTGTTATTATGATAGCGCAGTGGGATGAATCCATCCCAAAACAAACAAACAGAAACAAGCTCATAGCAAACATATGGGCTGAGTGAAGAGGGAGTGTGGCTTCACTGGCAAGCAAAGGCTGATGGGATACAGAAGATGGTTAAAGAGGTTGGGCTTGGTGTCATACGGACGGGTGTGTGCTTGCATGTGTGCGTGCATGTGTGTTTGCGTGCGTGCATGCATGAGTGGAAGCTGATCCTGATGCGCAAGTTGTGTTTTTCTACCACAGGCAAAACAAATGTGGTCACATTAGAGTAACAGAGGAACACTTGTGTTCCGTGGTTATATTTCAACTAAGGAGCTAATTTTATCAGTGGCGAAGGCCACTGTCAATAAATGTTTGTAAGACAAAAGTCCCTCTATGGTGATCTGTGTGTATTATCCCTGGAAAATCCCTGAGCTGATGGATTACATTAGACATTTACATGGCATCATTGGATATTTTTGATATTTGACACTGCTATTCTGCCATCATGAACATTTTCTGACATTCTATGCTGAGCAAGTACTGTGTATGACAAGGAATACGTTCTGGTACAAAAAGTCAGTGGTCTACTGTATGTTATTACATGCCAATATATTATATTACTTTTTAGTGTCACATGCCAGAAAAGTGTAGACCAAACAAAATGGTATTACTGTATATATTATTGTATATAATCAGCAAGAGTTAGGCTTTCTATTGAGGCTTTATGTCTAATGAGAGAGGGAATATGAGGAAAAAAGTTTGGAGGATGGATAAAACGGTTCCCTTTTTCAGCAGACCCAAACAGAACACCTGGACATGGTAAAGTACCTGTTGCCTCTGGTATGCCGAAAAGGTCTTCTCAATATCCTCCAGGTCAAGGATTTTAAAAACCTTTGCATCGTCCAGCTCAGTCCACACAGTGCCCTCCAGTTTATTCTGGGTAGAACAATAAAGGGGAGGTGCGACATTAAGCAGGCTGATGTCAATAGAACATGTATTTAGGCAATTTAGAAAGCTTACTGCAAACTGCAATTCCAATCAATTAGTGAAATGTTCACTTCCTGAAATGACTGATTAAAGACCCTGTCTTACAGAACCTTCAATACCACAATCAATATCTATTATCACAGGTCTATTGTCTAGGCCTGACGTGTACTAGAATAACGCAACCGTTACGTTCAGTGAACAAAGTACTGGGTGCAGGGTGTACGGAACGCAGTGGAGACAGTTTCGAAAAATTGAGAATAAAATATATTGTACTTATTGGAAAAGTCTGCGGTCTCCCTGTTTCAGTTCTGTTTACTAATGTTTGGTGCCTAATGGACATGACCGTGTTCAAACCCACGCCCTCTGACCTCAGCCAGCTTGGCCCAGTTGAAGGACTTGAGTGGGTTAGACGGCTGGGGGATGTTCTTCATTTTGAGGGTGGGCCCCAAGGGCGCCCCAGGGGGAGGAGGTATCCCTCCCATGGGTGGCCGTCCAAACGGAGGTGGGGGTCCACCTGGGGGTGGGGGAGGTGGAGGGGGCATACTCCCATGGGCTGGAGTGGGAATCATGCATCCTGAGGGAGGGAGCGGTGGAGGTGGGAGAGGACCACCTGGGGGTCCTGGGATGAATGGGGGACCACCCGGGACGCTGGCGATTTGTCTCTGAAAATGTTGGGAAGAAATACGGACCATCAATAATTATTATCTAAATTCTTACTTTCAATCTTATATCATTGAACATCGTCTTATAATAACTAAATTGACATGCTTTGAAATTATTTTGTATATATTATAAATCTGTAAGTTTATAAAAGTTCATGACTATGACAAGCTGAAGGGTACGTACAGAGCTGAGGTCATGCAATTGGGCAGAGAGGTCAGCCACTTGTTGCTTTACTGTCTTGTGCTCTGTGCTCTCCTTCTCTAGCTTCTCCTTCATCTTGTTCAGGGTCTGCATCATGTCCTCCTTCTCCTGGGTCTTGGCATCACACTCACGCTCTTTCTTCTCAAACCTCTGTTGAAGCTCATGGTGCTCTGCCCGAAGGGGAAGGATGTCACGTCAGGTGGGAAGGGAAACAGGTTTAAATATGTGGGTGGCACCGAAGGTTTTGTCAGGAACTGACCCCAAACATGACACTGACCTTTTCGCATTTTCTCCGCCTGCTCTTTCCACTGCTTGACCTCATTTTCATTGACCAGCCTACAACAAGAGAAAGACTAATTAAGTGAAGAATCAACTCCAGGAGGATTGTAGAACCGATGAACTTATGTCAAAGATTACATCAAACAACCTTTGGATATGGAGTGGAGCTCAGCACTATAAAGGAATCTAAATACAGCTTACATACCTAACATACAGAAGCAGTTCTGACAGAAGGCGATCCTTCTGTCTCACCGGTCATTGTAAATGGTTACCTAAGCAGCACTCACATTCTGACCACATTCTTCACATTGAAGTTCTCCAGGGGTGTGACGTCAGGGTCGTGACCCTTGTCGTTCTGCAGAACCATCTGCTGGACGATGCGGTCTAGTAGCAGCCAGTATTGAACAGTGTTTCCACTCCTTTTATCTGCAAGGACAGCGAGAACACAGAGTCAGCCAACACATCTGACACAGCCAAGGAGCAGAACAGAAAAGGCCTCTCAGTAGTAACAGATATGGATGCAGAGTGCGGATGGAGGGGAGGACCTTGTTTAGGGACACAGACATATCAGGTAAACAATTATATAAAGTGTACAGACACACATTTTCACATGCACCCCCACAAAGCAGACATACAGCTTGCAGGCAGAAGACAGCAGATCACCGGTCCTGGGACTAAGAAACAAAATACACTGCCGATGTCACAGTGATACGATTCTACCTGACCGGGGGGTCGACGTGAGCAGCAGGTCAGGAAGGCATTCGGGAGAACTTACGAGGCATGAGGAGACAATGGTGCAGGACGGAGATGAAGTGGGGGTACGCGTCTGTGTGGTTCATCTTTTTTCGGATGAGCTCAAAAACCTGGGTGGCACTTTTAGTGTCTATGTGGACCTGGGGAAGAGAAAACACGCTGAAAACGCAGTTCTTTTTGAGCGCCACTGGCGACGGAGAGCGTGAACCCAACAGGAATCTGCATTTTACTGACCGACTCAAAACGCCGTGACAATGTCAGCTCATCCTCGTTGCGCAGCATTTCAAAGAAATCCAAATGCCTGGACAGAGGACGGAAACAAATGGGTGACGGCATGGTCAGAGATCGGCACAACTAAGGTAATTAAGAAGTGGAGCCCAACTCACCTGTCCAACGTGGAGTTGTCATGGGAGCGAAGCTTGTCAATGACTGGTTGAATTCCTAGCATCAGGAACTCATAACGGAGGTGAATCCGGAACTCCAGACTGGCCTGGGAATAGCAACGTAAGCAACAGTCAGTCAATTCAAGTCAGACAGCGGTGCAGATTGAGTTTGATATCAGAATGTGTGGTGGGAAGTGACAGGAAATGCTAACTTCACCTCTCCGGCTCCTTGGCTGAGAACAGCATTGATAAAAGACATGATGGCAGTCTTCAGGTTGACCTCGTCCCGGTACCGACCCGTACTACGATCCAGATCGTTCAGCAGGGTCTGGGTGGTAGACGGGAGAAGATGCTTAACTAGACATCACCACAGGCTACTTCAAATATCAAGCCTATTTCCAAGGAAATGTACACTGATCAGCCATAACATTATGACCACTCATAAGTAAAGTGAATTACACTGATAACCTTGTTATCATGGCACCTGTCTGTGGGTGGGATATCTAAGGCAGCAAGTGAACATTATGTCCTCAAAGTTGATGTGTCAGAAGAAGAAAAAATGGGAAAGTGTAAAGATCTGAGCGGCTTTGACAAGGGCCAAAATGTGATGGCTAGACGACTGGGTCAGAGCGTCTACAAACTCTTGTGGGGTCTTCCTGGACTGCAGTGGTCAGTACCTATCAAAAGTGGTCCAAGGAAGGAAAAGCGGTGAACCGGTGACAGGGTCATGAGCAGCCAAGACTCCTCTTGATGCATCTGGGGAGTGAAGGCTGGCCCGTGTGGTCCGATCCAACAGATGAGCTACTGAAGCTCAAACTGCTGAAAAAGTTAATTCTGCTACTGATAGAAAGTTGTCAGAACACACAGTGCATTGCAATTTGCTGCATATGGGGCTGTGTAGCTGCAGACCAGTCAGGGTGCCCATGCTGACCCATGTCCACTGCCAAAAGTGCCTACAATGGGTACGTGAAACATCAGAACTGGACCACGGAGCAAAGGAAGAAGGTGGCCTGGTCTGATGAATCACGTTTCCTTTTACATCACGTGGATGGCCGAGTGCGTGTGTGTCACATGACTGGAGAACAAATGGCACCAGGATGCACTATGGGAAGAAGGCAAGCAAGCGGAGGCAGTGTGATATTTTGGGCAAAGTTCTGCTGGGAAACCTTGGGTCCTGCCATTCAAGTTGATGTTACTTTGACACGTACTACCTACCTGAGCATTGTTGCAGACCATGTGCACCCTTTCATAGCAACGGTGTTACCTGATGGCATGTGCCTCTTTCAGAAGATAATCTGCCCTGCCACAAAGCAAACATTTTTCAGCAAAGAACAACGGCTTCAAGGTATTGATTTGGCCTCCAAATTCACCAGATCTCAATCAAATCGAGCATATGTGGGATGTGCTGGACAAACAAGTCCGATCCATGGAGGCCCCATCTCACATTTTACAGGACTTATATTTTCTGCTGCTAACGTCTTGGTGCTAGATACTACAGCACACCTTCAGAGGTCTAGTGGAGTCCATGCCTCGACAGGTCAGGGCAGTTTTGGCGGCAAAAGTGGGACCTACATAATATTAGGCAGGTGGTCATAATGTTATGGCTGATGGGTGTATATTGCAGACACAAAGCTACCACTTTGTCCAGTTTAAAGTACTGAACTCACCAATGTGCTAATTGAATAAAGGGCAGATGTAATGAGGAAACATTACCGCATTCCATGCTGTTTGTAAAAGCACTGAAATGAATACCTGCTGTATAACAGGGTGCCACTACCCTTAGATTAACCTGGCCATGAGTATAAACATCACAGTATTAAATGACACCGAACAGAAATTCAACACGGGTATAGGTTGCTCCTATGGCCCACCTGGAAGCGCGTCCTCTCACATGCAAAACGCTGGTAATGCAACATGGCCTCCAGTATTTTCCGATGCCCACCAGGGACAAGGCACACGGCGCCCAGGATTTCTAACACGGCCACCTTGGTCTTGACATTCTCCGTGGCCAGACTCTGGGCAATTATGTTGATGCTCTCTGAGTGTGAGAGCACGTGAGCCCGCCCCTGGGAGTTGTTCATCAGAGCTTTGACACAGCCAATGAGTGAGGTGTGGATCTGGGACTCGGTCGTCTCATAGTCCATACTCTTCAGGAAGTTGAGGATGCAGGTCAGGCCATCCAGGTCAATAAACCTGGTCACGAACCTGACAAAGGTCAAGAGGAGACAGGACACCAATAAAAAGGTTAATACTCCATGTAGGGTCATTTAGATACTCCATGTTGGGCCCTTTTGATACTCCATGTTGGGCCCTTTTGATACTCCATGTTGGGCCCTTTAAATACTCATGCACTATACAGTAGTGTGTATATATAAGTGTAAGACTCAAAGTACCTCATGGGTTGCGTCCGCAAAGCAGTCTTCAGGCTCTCTATGGTTTTGTTCCTCTCCTCCTCATCTTCCTTCTCAAGAGCTAGGAGAGTCTTCCTCTGTACAACATAACATTACCAAAGCAGTTTGAACAAGTCAAATTTTTATGGAAAATACATATCAGTGAATGTAAATCTAGTAGGTTACAAATGTATTGATTAAAAAATCTACAAGAAAGTCTTAAACCTGACACTATCATCATACCTCACTCGAAAAATATAATAATGGTAAAAAAAATGTTTTACATACATTATATAAATATATCCTAAAAGTACTAAATAATCAATCTGAAAAACAATTCCATATTTAAGCTCATTTGAATTCTCAAATAAGGGGCAAGTTTTAACAAGTAATATTTCTCTTCCCCAGGGCTTGAATGTCTCTACACTTTCTTCACATGGACAGCTAAAAACCTAGGGGGCTTATCACGCACAGGGAACAGCTGGGGAATGTTCAGCAGAAAGGGATCCCCATCATGTGTGGGTCCCAGAACTAGCATCTCAGCATGTGTCGGCAATTTATGTGTCCAGTGGCTTTTATATTGAATGATATGGAATGTATAACGTGATGTTCAGATAAGGAAAAGGATCATGAACCCGTGCCAGGTTTCAGTTTGGTTCAAACACAAAGGAGCCGCTCTGGATATTTGAGTAAGTTGGATTAGTGTAGTCCTGAGGCATGTCGAATCAAAACCTGCTCCTTAGTTTTGATATCTGTGCTAGATATCACCATCTGACTTTGGAGCTTACCTTGAACCTCTCGCACCTGCCAGAACTTCAGTGTGCAATAACATTGTTGCCAAAAAGCACATCAACAGAGCACGTTCCAAGAGTTCAAATGCTGACAGTCCACTGTACTTACATCTTAATCTAACATGAAGGCAGACTTTATCAGATTTAGGGCTGGTTTGATCTTGTCTAAACTGAGAGTAGCTCTCTGTATGTTACTGATGCAATTATGCTGTCAATAATTATTTATCATCACACAGTAATTTCTACCTAGCCCCTCAAAAGTAAAGATGTTTTAAAGAATTTAGGGGCAGACTGGATTCAAGGAATGTCTCAAATGATTGCAAAAGTTGATATAATTCATCATCTTGCCGCCAAGTGCTGCAGAATTCTATGTGGGGGAAAAACACACAAAATGTATGGACTGCCAAGAGCAACAAGTCCCTACAACACATTGCAGCAACAGCAAATAGAGCATCCACCCAGTATTTAGCCATTCATCGTCGCAGTGCGTCCAAAACTTTAGTCCCAGCACAACAGAACAGTTGATTCATTGAATCCTTTGTGATTTCGCTAAACTGGAAGTGAAATCACAAATATTTGACAGTAAAGCCTCCAGGAGGTTAGGGTCAAAATACTCCACGCAAACTTTGGAAATGTCAATGTATTAGGAAAAAGCCATTTGGGACGGCGAGGGTCTGTTACTTACCGCAGCCATGGAATTGAGCTGGTCAATGTAATATTCTGGCCAGCTGGTTGCACCTTTGTTCTCCTCCTGTTCCTAAAAACAAGAAGAAAGTGTGAGTTATCACCTGCAGTCTTCCCCAGAGGCATTCATCTAATTCTCTACAACCTTTCAGTTCTTAATGTATCGGCATGTGCGAATGAGTACATTTTTTTACGTACGTTTCAGGGGAAAGGTTGGGTTGCAGACAGAGACTCGTAAAGAGACTGGGCGAAACGGTGTTGACAACAGTACATATAAAAGGAAATATGTTTGTTTTTACCAGCAATTCTCATCGCAATCAGTCATATGCCCTAGTGGCTAAGAAAGCCCTCAACAATCACCAGGAGGATCAAAGTTATGTAAAGCACACATTAGCGGGAAACAGACAGCTGGAATAAGACGTTGATATTGTGAGAATTCTATTTTGTTAATGGGAATCGTCTAAATAAAATGTCCACATGCCGCCATCACACAATGGGCATTTCCTTCCGAAAACCAAAACAATGACCGCATTTTCATCAGTGCATTGGCTTTATGGACTCAGGTATTGCGAACAAATAGACTACTTCGCTTACAATCCAAGCTGCTTTAAGCAAGCATTTGTACACAGACAGACATCCCATCTCACAACACATTGCTCATAGCCACACTGACAGTACATGTAAAACAGGGAGTACATCTAACACAGGAAAAGCCCTAAAATAGAGCAGAACCTCAGAAGTAGGACAGTGCAGATAAGGAGGCCTGGTTTATCTTCAGCTTCTTACTGAGAACTTTGGCCCAGAACACAGGCAAAGAAAAGCAGCCTTTATGGACATTGATTCTGACTGGCTACATACAAAGAGTATATAAAGCCCTGGGACATTAGTGAATGAATCCAGTTGTACATGTAGTTAAATTAAGGCAATGTCTCACAACCGCCTTGTGATGATGACATTACTGCTAATGATGTGTACTGTGTTGTCCATTAAGAGGCTGTGAAGCCACCAGTCGGTCATAGTCTAATGGGTGACTTACAGGAGCAGTGCTCTATCTGAATTAGACACTATTGGGATTGAATACACATACATTTATATTTCAACTTACATGCCCCTTTCAGAATTATTTAGGATTTAAAGAATGTCCTGTTCTTGTTCGATACAGTAATATCAGTCATCTCCAAAACATGTTTTAGTTAAAGGATGCTAAGCTTACATCATATCATTTTGAGTATGTATTAAGGTGTCTGTCATGGAATGAAAGGGACTAACAATTGCACTGTTATAAACAAAGAGTGCTTTTAAGGCCACCTAAAACTAATTAGGCAGCATTTATTTGCCTGAGAGAATTTTGGACTTGAAACAATGACTTGCGTAAATCGATGCAAAATCTTTAAGGGATGTGTCCTTCTACTCGCTCTTTCTATCCTCCTAGTTTGAATGCTACAAAAAACATGACATGCCATTGAGTACAATGCATTATGAAAATATCTAAAGCATGTTAGAAAACACTCCCAAAACCAAAAACCTATTACACCAGAATACCATTCTAAATGCTGCCTCTGCACAATTTTCCACTGTGCCATAAATCTATCCAATATTGTGGTTTATTGCCACTGAATGGATTTAGAAAAGCTATTTTTGTCTCACGGTTTAGGTTAATGGTTAAGATTCGGAACTAAGGGTTATGGTTAGAAGTGTGGGTTATATATTTCAGGGTCAAAACCTTTTGCGGGTAAGAGAAAAAGTATCAATCAATTGTTACTCCGAAAAAGGCCACTTGTATTTTTACATCTAACAGAGCAGCTCACAGAGTTGTGTTTCTGCAGTTGACTGGGCAGCTAACCGGGATGTGTTTCAGCAGGGTTCCTCCTAATTAACACAGACAAAAAACAGAGGAAACTGCACAAACCGAAAGGTGAAGACAGAGTGAGACGCTCCCGAATAACCTCATCAAATGAGTTTGCTGAGCCAAAGAAAACATCCAATATATTCAGAGAGACAACGCATTGCCGCTGGCGATGCTTTGAGTCATACATTCTGAGAGACTTGCGGAAGCGCATGTACTGGATAACTGTTACCCCTGGAACACGAAGGCTGGCCGTGAACGGGGGGGACCGAGAAAGGAGTGCCTCCGCAGGTTTGGCTGCCTCCACCGCCGACCCTGGCCCGATCTCCCTACTACCCCTGCCCGTCTCCCTTGAAAACAAAAGCTGCACCTGCAAAGGGAGGCTTTCCTGTTTGATTTGGAAGGCAGGCACTTCCCCAACACCCTCCCCCCCTCCCCACTCCCTGCCCTGTCTGTGAGCTTTAGGCCTTTGGGGAGCCATGCCAAGCACTTGCTGGCTGGGCCTGCGCCATGCTAACTCCTGAGTCAGCGTTATTGACATCACACTGCCACGACTTGTCTCTCGGTGCGGCCGGCTACCTCCCAGGGGCCATCCATCCCTTCCTCCACACTGAATCTAGGGATTTATACTCCTCTAAGTCTGCTGTGGAATGAATTGTGTCCAAACACACTCCGCTTTGATCCTCGTTGCAACACTGGTTAAAATCCCAGCAAAGCCCTGCTAATCCCCCTTGGACCACTGCTAAGCAAACATGAAGATGGAATAGAGTGAAAAATGTTGAGAAAGGGAGAAAAACAAACACAACTCAGTGAAGAGAAAGCTGGCTGGTTGAAGTGCAACTGAGAGAATCTCTCCCCTTCGTAATGAGAGCGTGGAGACGTTTCTGTATTGTTTTCAGATGCAGGGAGACCCATTTAGGCCGGTCCAGGCCCCTAGATGATTCATAACTAGGCCACTAATTGGGGCACTGCACGTGCAGCAGGGCAAGTAGTCTTGCATCAGGAAGTAGAGAAGTTCTATCTGCCTGACTGTGTAATGTCTGAAGAAAATTGGCAGCCTAAGAAATTATAATGGTGCATATGCAGGAACAGCATATAGTGCACATACTATGTTTATAATATAAATAAGATTTAAGTGGTTAGGGGAAGGAGTATGAGTCAACATAATAAGTAATGAGGGTCACAAGGTAAGCCCAATCAGGATCTCTCACCACCTTTCCATTAACAGGATGTTGGAGACAATGTGAAAGTTTAGTTTCCCCCTAAACCATTTACGCATGGAATGAAAAGGCATTCCAATATGTTGGGTAGACCAAGGTAACCAATCTTGTCTTCTTAAGAGCAGAGAGGGACCCATCAATGATGGAACTGGTAGAATGGGTGAAGCAGGGTATGGCATTGATTAAATTGTACTCCTCTTAGCTTCTCCATAGCCCTGAATGACTCCATTGTAGCATGTTGAAGCTTGTGTTTGGCTGAGACTGGCAACAACAAGGGGTGCAGTAGCTTCCTTCACAATAAATATTGTAATTAGACAGTAGAATCATCCATCTTGGGACCAAGGGAAAATGCTGTTATACAGCTGAGATATGGGCAAGTCTACATCAGATATTCCTGCAGTTAGCAGAGTGTTAATGAGGACAGAGATTCCTGCAGTTAGCAGAGTGTTAATGAGGACAGAGATTCCTGCAGTTAGCAGAGTGTTAATGAGGACAGAGATTCCTGCAGTTAGCAGAGTGTTAATGAGGACAGAGATTCCTGCAGTTAGCAGAGTGTTCATGTGGACAGAGATTCCTGCAGTTAGCAGAGTGTTAATGAGGACAGAGATTCCTGCAGTTAGCAGAGTGTTAATGAGGACAGAGATTCCTGCAGTTAGCAGAGTGTT